>CAMTDV010000950.1:0-37235 GCA_947069175.1 Scalesia atractyloides | reverse complement strand
TTTCGTTATTATTTAGGTTAGTTTTCCCTCGTCGGTTGAATCATAAATTCGTGCGCATTCATCATTATCAAGGAACGCACCCACTGTGAGTGAACCTCTACCAGTTCCCCGTTTTAATCATGTTTTGGGGTGTATCATGTGTCGTACTATTCTTTTATTTTATTTAAACACTTGTGCATACATCATATCCATGATCAAATGTGTATTGATTGTTGTGTGAATTATATGTAGATTAAATTATCATTTCAGTGCACGCATTTCATTAGGCCCATCAGTTCCCCGTGGGATACGGGTTGAGCATCAGGAGCCTCATTAGATCGGCTCCGTTTGATTGAGCCTTGTTCTCAAATACATCATCATTCATGTCATATATGTAACATCCGGCGAAAAACGGGTTTTCAAAACCCGCTTCGTTTAATAACCGATCAATCAGTTTTAAATTTTTTGTTGTTTATTTATGACTTATTTTAATTTAAACGATACATAATTAATAAACAAATTAGAAGATATAAATTATAATTGTAAAAAATAAAATAAAATTAATTAAAAAGGAAAACCGGCTGCCGGGAGTCGAACCCGGGTCAGCCGGAAATCCCCAAAGACTTAACATTCACACAATCGACCACTCCGCCACTTTGATTTTTTGATATCATATCGAATCAATTAATTCAAATAATAAAACACGGAAGTCAAATCAGTCAAAATCGCGCCCAATTAGCAGTTGTCGGAAATTCCGACGACTTCGCCGATAATTAACGTTTTCTTCCAATTTAACTGAAGAATTAACTTTAACAACGGTTATAACCGACGTCTGAACCCGCGACATCAGTCGTAACCGCCGGAGAACGGCTGACCTTGAATCGAGACTGAATTCAGACCCCATACATCTCGATTTCTCCCTATAAATTCACCCACAATCCACTGGTAGCCTTTTCGCTCAGAATCGCACCTTTTCTCGACGAAAATTCACTCGCCTGAAAATATCTGCAAGTCGCCGGAAAACCGAGACTCACATCCACACGGTAATTCCTTCGACTCTTTCTGTTTCAATCATTTGACTAACATGTCTCTAACACAACTCCACCATCAGAATCAATCCCAGTCAACGTTTGTCGAAATTCCTACCTTCGCCGGAAAATTTCTGAAACTTCCGGAAACACACTGAGAGCTGGTATGATCTTTCAAACTTCTGTTAAACTTTGATTAAGTACCTCAACTTCATAAATAATCGAACAGAACTGTTAATTGATTTCAACAGCCGGAGTTCACTATCAGAGCCGACGGACCTCTGCCGGAATTCAGTGAAAATCACTGATCGGTACATCCTATCCCCCAAACTCTCTCCATTCGTTATCTTTAAATTACTTATAAAGTTTGAAAACCAGATTAGGCATAAATCAGTCAAAACAGTCGGACTTCGTTTTCTGGGTAAAGTTAACGAAGAAGACGAAGACGCGGTATAATATAAGGCTAATTAAAATCGGTTTAATGAACAAGTTAGACACACAGTCCAGCGGTGGACTGTGTGCAAACATATACACATACGACGCGAGTTCGAATCCTGTCCTAGCTTTATTCTCTTGTTATAAAAAATGCCTTTTTAACTGAACCGGGTTAACTCCCAAAAATCATGTTAAGTATAATAAAAACCGAGTTATTAACCAAGTTAGACACACAGTCCAGCGGTGGACTGTGTGCACGCTAACTCACAGGTCCCGGGTTCGAGACCTGTGGTCAGCACCGGTTCGATACATTTAAAACCATTTTAAAAATTTTTAAAAATAATTAATTTCCGGATAAATCTAAATAGTATATAAGTATAATTAAAAACAGAATTATTTCGGGTTAGACACGTAGCTCAGTTGGTAGAGCTGCGTGCACGCGTACGGGAGTCACGGGTTCGAGTCTCACCCAGCGCGCATATATAATCGACCGGACCGGTCAACGGTCAACGGGCTTTGGTCAACGGTCAAAAGTCAATATTTTTTTATTATTTTTATTTATTTATTTAATTTAAAAATCAATTAAAAATACTTAAAAATAACGTTTTTAAAGATAGAAAGTAGCCTTAAACTCACAAAAATATACTCAAAAATCCTATTAAAATAGTTAATAAAATCCACATACTTACCGTACCTTTTCGTTATTTATTTGGTTAGTTATCTCTCGTCGATCAATCATCTAACTCGTGCGCATTCAACACCTTCAAACAAACGCACCCAATGTGAGTGAAATTCTACCAATTCCCTGTTTTAATCACATTTTGGGGTGTATCATGTGTCGCTATTTATTTAATTTAATTAAACACTTGTGCATCCATCATATTCATGATCATGTGAATTCAATATGTATCCGTTGTTTGTGTGGTTGAAGTTTAGATTTAATTTATCATTTCAGTACATACATTTCATAGGCCGCCGCTCCCCATTACCTATGAGCGTGAGCTGTTCCCCATTACCTATGAGCGTGAACCAGGCGTTGCCAACATAAGATCGGCTCCGTTTGATTGAGCCTTGATCTCACATACATTAGCATAGGCCATCCGTTCCCCATTACCTATGAGCATGAACGGGACGTTGCCAACATATACATTGTCATTCTTATTTTATGCTTAAGCAAGGTGGTTTGTGATTGTTATGTTTACATACATTTGTTCATATATGATTATTGCACAATTTTCCCAAATTAAATTACAATAATAAATAAATAACAAATGTTTTAAACAAGGTTCACTCGCCAACTTTTGTTGACCCAAAATTTCCCATTTTTACACATGATACAGGTGATCAAGTTGAAGCAAGAAACATATAGGGCGGCTTAGAAGAATAAACCAGTTTAGATTATGGATTTGTTTAGTTAATTTTTCCTTTCCTTGTATTGTATGAATTTGACTTGGAACTTTGAAATGTAATTTGGATTTAATAAATATGAAACATATTAGTAAACATCATGAGCTTTGGTGATAACCCAATTATGCCCCGACTCTTATTCCGCTGCGGGTCGGGGTGTGACAGATTGGTATCAGAGCCATGACTATAGGGATATAGGATAGGTTATTAGACCCTTAGAGCCTATACTATGGTTGATTAGAAATTTTTAAGATTTTTGTGTGTTACATGCCAAATTTCATGATGTTTATATGTTTTATGTTAAATGTTACATTCAATGTTATGCAAGCATGTTCATAAGTATATATTATCATATAATGCCTATCATGAATCATATTCTCATAACATATCATGTCCATGAAAGCACACATCACATCACTTTCATGATTGTTTTTACAATGATTTTTGTATTTTCAAATCTCATCAAAGTGAGTTCCCATGACGGGCATGTAGTAACTGGAAGGATACAAGTACCGGTAGTCGGAACGTCCTGTCTAGGCTTGGCATTCGTATAAATCCAAAATAAAGGACCAGTTTGCCTACCTGGGGGCTAACGATGAGAGTACGAAGGACCTATTAGGCCAAAGCATGCCACACCAAACGTTGTGTGAACTAACCCCACTTTGAGTTGTCATTGTGTCTATACCTGGACACCCTCCGACCATACATCTCGCAAACATATTTTGTGGTTTTCATTCGGGTGATGCGAGTGTTAAACCGCCAATACCAATGTGAATCCTACTAAGCCAATAGTCATGGGGGCCCACATGACTATACCGGCGATAGTATGGGGGACATTTGAGGACCAACATGAGCAAACCCAAGACATCCTAGGGATGTAGTTGCATTATTGATATTTATGTTATTTTCATTTTCTTTAAGACACATGACACCTAAAAAGACTCCATAAACTCACAATCTTTCCTATGTATGTTCCTGTAGATATCGGCTAGGCAGTTACGTGGAGGACGAAAGACAGGAAGGTCAAACGAACGCTTGGCCACTCAGATTGCGAAACAAATGGCCGCGGTGCTTCCTGATATTGTAATTCAAGTCCAGCAAGCTCTCACCGCGAATCCTGTAAACCCACCCAATCAAGAGGATCAAAACATCGACAACCCTTCCTCCAAGAAGTGCTCCTACAAGCACTTCAAGTCTTGCGATCCCCCAAAGTTCGAAGGGACCGAAGGTGTCACCGCACTCCTCCACTGGTTTGAGGAAATGGAAAACACCTTCCTAAATTGCGATTGTCCCGAGGATCGCAAGGTACGTTACGCAACCGGGAGATTATTTGGGGTAGCCCTGACCTGGTGGAACACCGAGAAGGGTAAGAGAGGAGTTGAAGAAGCGATGGCCTTAACCTGGGAAGAGTTAAGGGAAATGATGACAAAACGCTTCTGCCCAAGAGGCGAACTCAAGAAGTTGGAAGACGAATTCCACTCGCTGAAGCAAAAGGAAGGAGACCATACTTCCTACAACAAAAGATTTCTTGAGCTGAACCAGATGGTTCCTAACTTGTTCACCCCAGTATACCGTTTGGTTGAACACTATATTCGAGGCCTACCCTCGAAGATTCAAGACTCAGTCCTCAGCACTTCGCCTGCAACTCTCGAAGCTGCTATGGAATTAGCCACCGAACTTACCGAGAACCGCATCAGAAGCAGTAAATTCAAAGAGGAGAAAAAGAAAGCCCTCGTTGAGGGCCAAACTTCAAACCATTCCACCTCCTCCTCAAAATTTTCAAACAAGAGGAAGCGAAATACCAGAAATTTTGCCGTCACCCAAACAAATTTCCCAATCTCTGCTGCACCCATCACACAAGTTGCTCCTTCACCCGCACCATACAAAAGGCAATACTCTGGCCCTTACCCAAAGTGTACCCGTTGTCAATACCATCACTCCCCCGAATACCCTTGTCAATATTGCACCGGCTGTGGCCGTGCAGGTCACACCCTCCAAGCCTGCCGCTCACTACAACGAATGAACCGCAACCAACCCACAACTCAAACCCACCATCAAATAATGGGTCAAGCCCAACAACCCCTACTACCACCACCTACACAACATACAACCCAAACTTACAACCAACCCAACTACCCCATGATGCAACCCATGCGGGCTTGCTACAATTGTGGAGACCCAAACCACTTTAGAAACACGTGTCCACGCTTGGTGAACATCATACATGCTCAAGCTCAAGCAAATCCGGTGAATCAAGCTAACCAAGCTCCTCCACCTGCTAGAGGAAGAGCATTTAACATCAACGCCAACCAAGCTAGGGCCGACAACAACGTGGTTAACGGTACGTTTCTCGTCAATGGTAGTTATGCATCCGTGTTATTTGATACTGGCGCGGATAAGAGTTTTGTGTCCTTAGAATTTGAACCCATCCTCAACCAAACTCGTGATAAACTTATGGAATCCATAACGGTAGAAGTTGCTGACGGAAAACCAGTCTCATTAAACTCCATTATCCGAAACTGTACTCTTACTCTAAACGATCACAATTTTCCTGTTGACCTCATCCCTATGAAGTTGGGAAGTTTTGACATTATAATCGGCATGGACTGGCTCAGCCAACATCATGCTGAAGTAGTATGCCGTGAGAAGTTCATTCGCATTCCTCTTGCAGACGGTCAAACTCTACGAATCTTTGGAGAAACCCCTTCGAAAGGACTCAAGCTGATGTCCTATCTTCAAGTCCGAAAATATCTCCGCAAGAACTATGTAGCATTTCTAACTCACGTTGTCAAGAAGGGAGACAAAGAGAAGAAATTCGAAGATATACCCGTAGTGAAAGAATTCCCGCAAGTTTTTCCCGACGACATCACAGGACTTCCTCACAAGAGAGAAGTCGAATTCCGCATCGATCTTATACCTGGCGCTACACCCGTCGCGAAATCTCCTTATAGGTTAGCCCCATCCGAGATGCAAGAGCTGGCCAGTCAATTACAAGAACTGACCGACAAAGGTTTCATACGTCCTAGCTCATCGCCTTGGGGTGCACCTGTTCTGTTCGTGAAGAAGAAAGACGGAACGTTTCGCATGTGTATCGATTACAGAGAGCTCAACAAATTAACGGTCAAGAACCGCTATCCATTACCTCGCATCGACGATCTTCTAGACCAACTCCAGGGTGCCACTTGTTTTTCGAAGATCGACCTTCGTTCCAGCTATCACCAACTCAGGGTACATGAAGAAGACGTCCCAAAGACCGCCTTCCGAACTCGTTATGGTCACTATGAATTCATGGTTATGCCATTTGGTCTAACCAACGCTCCAGCCGTCTTCATGGATCTAATGAACAGAGTTTGCAAACCCTATCTCGATCGCTTTGTTATAGTCTTCATCGACGATATTCTCATTTACTCAAAGTCTAAGACTGATCATGAACGACACCTTCGACTCATCCTCACACTCTTGAGAACCGAAAAGCTTTACGCTAAATTTTCCAAATGCGAATTCTGGTTAAAAGAAGTACAGTTCCTTGGTCATGTCGTCAATGACAAGGGAATTCATGTCGACCCCGCAAAGATCAAAGCGGTGAAGGAATGGCAAGCGCCACGTACCCCAACCGAAGTAAGATCTTTCCTTGGTTTGGCTGGTTACTATCGTCGTTTCATATCAAATTTTTCTCGTATCGCTGTACCACTCACGGCTTTGACACACAAAGGAAAACCCTTCATATGGGGATCTAAACAGGAAGAAGCCTTCCAAACCCTTAAGCAAAAGCTTTGACGCACCTATCCTCACACTCCCCGAAGGTTGCGATGACTTTGTAGTTTATTGCGACGCATCAGGGCAGGGACTAGGCTGTGTTTTAATGCAAAGGGGAAAAGTGATAGCCTATGCTTCTAGGCAGCTCAAAACTCATGAAAAGAACTACACTACTCACGACCTAGAACTTGGAGCCGTTGTGTTCGCTCTTAAGATATGGATGTAACATCCGTCAAAAACGGATTTACCAAACCCGCTCCGTTTATCAACCGAACAGTCAGTCAAAAATTTCGTTGCGAATTAAATGCCCAAAATAATTTTAAACGATACATAATCGATTATTATACGGGAATATATATTTAGTTTTTGAAAAACTGTTGAAAATCGCAAAATAAAAATAAAAGTACTCTGCCGGGTTTCGAACCCGGGTCTGTACCGAATCAGTTCAAGCCTTATCGCACATCACACAAACCACTGCGCCACTTGTTCTGTTAGATAAATAATAGAATCATTTAATTCATAAAGGGACGTTACGAATTCAAAACCGGCGCCCAAACAGTTCAGTCGTCGAATCTCGGAAATCTCGCGAGTCTTAACTACAATTTACGTTATAACGTAAACCATTAACCAGACATCGGTTATAACCGATGTTTGAAGTCCGCGACCAAACCATAACCGCCGGAGTTTTATGATTTATGATTATAGTCGGAAATCAGACCAGGTGCTTCAACGTTCTGCATTATAAATTCACCCACAACCGACTGCAAACCTTTTCGCTCAAAAACACACCTTTTCTCGGCGTAATTCCACTCGCCGGAATTTCCCTGCTCATCGCCGGAAAACCGGTTTCTCCATCCCTGAGCCTCACTGAGCCTCTGAGCTTATACCGGAGATACCCACACCCTTTGTAAGCTTCCTGGAGACTCGCTGCTACAAGGAACACGTCGCCGGAGGTGAATTCTGTCGCCGGAGTTTCTGCCGGAAAACAGAGAGTCCAGTCGGTATACCTCTCCGCCCAATTTCTTTTTCTTTTCTCATTTATCTCACAGTAATGAACTGAAACACACTAATAAACTGATAAAAAACCTTGAACCAGTCGATTTCCGATTTCTGGTTCTAACTTGACGAGGAAGACAATGACCGCTACAACGTATAAGTATAATTAAAATCAGGATATTACTCGGGTTAGACACACAGTCCAGCGGTGGACTGTGTGCACATAAAACGCAAAGGTCTCGAGTTCGAATCCCGTCTCACACACGCTGCCTTAATAAAAATCATTTTTTTGTTAAACTGAACCGGAGTCGTCACTGGTATAAGTTAAGTATATTGATAACCGGAATAATAACCAAGTTAGACACACAGTCCAGCGGTGGACTGTGTGTTTGTTTATATCACTAGTCACGAGTTCGAGTCCGGTCTTCTGCACCGACTCGGACAATTATCTCTTCTTTTTAAATAAGGCAGAAAAGGAAATAACTAATTAGTATTTAAGTATAATAAAAATCGAATTATATAACATGTTGAACACACAGTCCAGCGGTGGACTGTGTGTTAGATTAAACCACAGGTCCCGGGTTCGAGACCTGTGGAGTGCATGTCCGATTCGCTTAAACTGTTTTTAAAATAAAAATGATTTTCGGTTTAAACTAATTAATATATATATATATAATTAAAATCAGATTTAAAACGGGTTAGACACGTAGCTCAGTTGGTAGAGCTGCGTGCACGCGTACGGGAGGTCTCGGGTTCGAGCCTCACTCAGCGCACTTGTATACATGATCGAACCGGTCAACGGTCAGGTCAACGGTCAGGTCAACGGTCAACGGTCAGAAAAAAATAAATTTTTTTATTATTTTTATTTAATTATTTTAATTAAAAATCAATTAAAAATACTTAAAAATAACATTTTTAAGGTTAGAAAATAGCCTCAAACTCACAAAAATACACCCAACAATCCTACTAAAATAGATTAATAAAACCCGTTTACTTACCAAACCATAATGCGATTTATCTAGGTTAAATCTCACTCGTGGTTAAAACCACTTCGCGTGCATTCAACGTCATCAACCGAACGCACCCACTGTGAGTGAATCTTACAATTCCCCCTTTTAAATTACACGTTTTGGGGTGTGTCATGTGTTATGAAAATAATTAATTTATTTATTTAAACTTGTGCCATACCACATCATGACTTAAACTTAGATTGTTTTTATTGTTGCGATTTACTTATATTCCTTTTGTCAAATTATATGAAACTCATACATTAAGCCCATCAGTTCCTCGTGGGAGACGAGTAGAACATCGCGTGCTTCAATTCAAATTCATTATTGTTCATGTGTGTATCATTGAGTTTATATTGTTTGTAGTTGTGTCATTCATATTATCATGTTTATGCAATTCATTCATCAGGCCCCTCAGTTCCTCGTGAGAGACGAGTTGAGCATCGCGTGCCTCTAATTGTTCCATTATTGTTCATGAGTGTTTCATTTAATATCTTATGATTGTTGATTAAGTTACATCTAATTTTACTCATGTTTGGTTGTGCACATATTTCATAATCAATTTAAATAAATTTGTTCAAATGTTTTCCATAGGATTCACTCGCCAACATTATGTCGATCCAAAAACCTTTTTACACATGATACAGGTGAACAGGTTGAAGCAAGGAAAACATAGGATATGCCTTAGAAGAGAACAAAGAAGTTTAGATTGTTAGTTAGATCATGTTGTAACATTTATTGTAAAATTCCATTTAATTTTTATTAATGAATATGAAACGCTTAATAAATGTCATGAGCTTTGATGATAACCCAATCATGCCCCGATCACCTTTTCCGCTGCGGGTCGGGGTGTGACAATGGAGACATTACCTCTATGGTACCAAGTGTGAAATTTACACTGACCATAAGAGCCTCCAACATATCTTTAACCAAAAGGAGTTGAATAGGAGGCAACGAAGATGGGTCGAACTTCTTAATGACTACGACTGCGAAATTCGGTATCATCCCGGCAAGGCAAATGTGGTGGCCGATGCACTCAGTCGAAAGGGATATGCGAACTCCATTGTTTTTGGATATTTAAGTTTGTAATTTGAATTTAATAAATATGAAACATCTTAGTAAATATCATGAGCTTTGGTGATAACCCAATTATGCCCCGACTTTTATTCCGCTGCAGGTCGAGGTGTGACAGATTGGTATCAGAGCTTGTGACTATAGGGATATAGGATAGGTTATTAGACCCTTAGAGCCTATACTATAGTTGATTAAATTTTAATTGTTTATGCGTTACATACAAAATCCATGATGTTTATATGTTTCATGTTTATTTTCACACCCAATATTATGCAAGCACGCTCACAAGTACATGTTAATATGCAATGCTCATCATAATTCATATCCTCATAACATATCATATATATGAGAGCACACACCTCATGATTTCCATGATTTTTGCAATGATTTTGTATTTTTCAAATCACATCAAAGTGAGTTCTCACGACGGGCATGTAGTAAGTGGAAGGGTACGAGTACCGGTAGTCGGAACGTCCTGTCTAGGCTTGACATTCGTATAAATCCAAAATAAAGGACCAGTTTGCCTACCTGGGGACTAACGATGAGAGTACGAAGGACCTATTAGGCCAAAGCATGCTATACCAAACGTCGTGTGAGCTAACCCCACTTTGAGTTGTCATTGTGTCTACACCTGGACACCCTCCTACCATACATCTTGCAATCATGTTTTAACGATTTTCATTCGGGTGGTGCGAGTGTTAACCCGCCGACACCAATGTGAATCCTACCAAGCCCAATAGTCATGGGGGCCCACATGACTACACAAGCAATGGTATGGGGGACATTTGGAGGCCCAAACATGAGCAAACCCAAGACATCCTATGGATGTAGTTAAATTATTGTCAGTTATGTTATTTTTCATTCTTTTTACGACACATGACACCTAGAAAATTCTTAAACTCACAATCTTCCTATATATGTTCCTGTAGATGTCGGCTAGGCAACTACGTGGAGGTAGAAGGTCAGGAAAGTCAAACGAACGCTTGGCCACACAAATTGCTAAACAAATGGCCGCGGTGCTTCCTGACATCGTGCTTCAAGTTCAACAAGCTCTCACCGCTAATCCCATCAACCCTCCCAACCAAGAAGACCAGGGCGTCGCCAACCCTCCTTCCAAAACCCCCAAGTTCACCTACAAACACTTCAAATCCTGTGATCCCCCAAAATATGAAGGGACCGAAGGTGTTACCGCTCTCCTTCACTGGTTTGAAGAAATGTAAAACACTTTCCTCAATTGCGATTGTCCCGAGGACCGTAAGGTACGTTACGCGACTGGAAGACTGTTTGGGGTAGCCCTTACCTGGTGGAACACGGAAAAGGGTAAGCGAGGAGTTGAAGATGCCATGGCCTTAACATGGGAAGAGTTGAGGGAACTCATGACAAGACGCTTCTGTCCAAGAAGCGAAATCAAAAAGCTGGAAGACGAATTCCACGCACTGAAGCAAAAGGAAGAAGACCACACTTCATATAATAAGAGATTTCTCAAGTTGAACCAGATGATTCCCAATTTGTTCACCCCCTTGTACCGCTTAGTCGAACACTACATTCGAGGCCTCCCCTCGAAAATCCAAGATTTGGTTTTAAGCACTTCACCTGCAACACTTGAAGCCGCAATGGAGTTAGCTACAGAACTCACTGAGAATCGCATTCGAAACGGAAAGTTCAAAGACGAGAAGAAGAAAGCATCCATTGAGACCCCAACACCAAACCACCTCGTCTCATCCTCGAAGTTTGTTGGTAAGAGGAAGCGAAATAGCAAGAATTTTGCTGTCACTCAAACCAACCCTCCTATCACTGCTGCACCAATCACCCAAATTGCTCCTCCAGCTGCACCATTCAAAAAGCCATACACTGGCCCACACCCAAAGTGCAACCGCTGTCAATACCATCACCCTCCCGAAAACCCCTGCCAACATTGCACAAGTTGTGGCCGTGCAGGTCACACCATCCAAACCTGCCATACCCTTCAGCGAATGAACCGCAGTCAACCTCAAACTCAAACCCAAAATCAAATGGTGGGCCAAGCCCAACAACCCTTACTTCTACCACCTGCACAACACGCAGCCCAACCTTACTACCAACCCAACTACCCCATGATGCAACCCATGCGAGCCTGTTTCAATTGTGGGGACCCAAACCACTTCAGGAACACTTGTCCACGCCTAGTGAACATCATCCATGCCCAAGCTCAAGCGAATCCGGTAAACCAAGCTAACCAAGCTCCTCCACCTGCCAGAGGAAGAGCTTTCAATATCAATGCCAACCAAGCCAGGGCTGACAACAACGTGGTCAACGGTACGTTTCTCATCAATGGTAGTTATGCATCCATATTATTCGATACTGGTGCAGATAAGAGCTTTGTGTCCTTAGAATTCGAACCTATCCTCGACCAACCTCGTGTTAATCTCATGGAATCTCTAACGGTGAAGTTGCTGACGGAAAATCCACTTCATTATACTCTATTATACGCAATTGTACTCTCACTCTAAACGATCACGATTTTCCAATTGACCTAATTCCTATGAAGTTGGGAAGTTTCGATGTTATAATCGGTATGGACTGGCTCAGCCAGCATCACGTTGAGGTGGTGTGCCACGAAATATTCATTCGCATACCTCTTGCAGACGGTCAGACACTACGTATTTTTGGGGAAACCCCTTCGAAAGGACTCAAATTGATGTCCTGTCTTCAATCCCGAAGTTATCTCCGCAAGAACTATGTCGCATTCCTAACTCACGTCGTCAAAAAGGGAAACAAGGAGAGGAAACTCGAAGATATCCCAATTGTGAAGGAATTCCCACAAGTTTTTCCCGACGACATTTCAGGACTTCCTCCTGTGAGAGAAGTCGAATTTCGCATCGATCTTGTACCTGGCGCTACGCAGGTTGCAAAATCTCCTTATAGGTTAGCCCCATCCGAGATGCAAGAACTGGCCAGTCAACTGCAAGAGCTGACTGACAAAGGATTCATACGTCCTAGCTCATCGCCTTGGGGTGCACCTGTTCTTTTTGTGAAGAAGAAAGATGGAACGTTTCGCATGTGCATTGATTATAGAGAACTCAACAAGTTAACGGTTAAAATCGCTATCCACTGCCTCGCATTGATGACCTCCTAGACCAACTTCAAGGCGCCACCTGCTTTTCAAAAATCGACCTTCGTTCTGGTTATCATCAACTTAGAGTGCGCGAAGAAGATATCCCAAAAAACCGCTCTCTGAACTCGCTATGGTCATTACGAGTTCATGGTTATGCCCTTCGGTTTAACCAACGCCCCCGCTGTCTTCATGGATTTAATGAATAGGGTATGCAAACCCTACCTTGACCGTTTCGTCATAGTCTTCATCGACGACATTCTCATTTACTCCAAGTCTAAATCCGATCATGAGCGACACCTTCGACTCATCCTTACACTCTTAAGGACTGAAAAGCTTTACGCTAAGTTCTCAAAATGCGAATTCTGGTTAGGAGAAGTACAATTCCTTGGTCACGTCGTCAATGACAAGGGAATTCATATCGATCCTTCAAAAATCAAGGCAGTACAGGAATGGCAAGCGCCACGTACCCCTACCGAAGTTAGGTCATTTCTTGGTTTGGCTGGTTACTATCGACGCTTCATTGCCAACTTTTCCCGTATCGCGGTACCACTCACGGCCTTGACTCATAAAGGAAAACCCTTCATTTGGGGACCTAAGCAAGAAAAGGCCTTCCAAACTCTAAAGCAAAAACTTTGTGACGCACCTATCCTCACACTCCCTGAGGGTTGCGATGACTTTGTGGTATATTGCGACGCATCAGGGCAAGGGCTAGGCTGTGTATTGATGCAAAGAGGAAAAGTGATAGCCTATGCCTCTAGGCAACTCAAAGTTCATGAGAAGAATTACACCACCCACGACCTGGAACTTGGATCCGTTGTGTTCGCTCTCAAGATATGGAGACATTACCTCTACGGTACCAAGTGTGAAATATACACCGACCATAAGAGTCTCCAACATATCTTCAACCAGAAAGAGTTGAATATGAGGCAACGAAGATGGGTCGAACTTCTCAACGACTACGACTGTGAAATTCGGTATCATCCTGGCAAGGCAAACGTGGTGGCCAATGCGTTCAGTCGAAAAGGTTATGCGAACTCCATTCGTCTTCTATGTTCGCAAATCATAACCGACATCAAAGATCGAATCCGGGCAGCTCAACATGTTTCTATAACAGAAAATGACGTACGCGATGAGCTGTCATGTGGAGCCGAACTCAAAATCGAAACCAAATCCGACGGTATTCTATACTATTTAAACCGCATATGGATTCCTGATCGCGATAACCTTCGTGATTTCCTCATGGATGAGGCGCACAAAACACGATACTCTGTACACCCAGGAGCCGACAAGATGTATCAAGACCTACGATACACCTACTGGTGGCCTGGCATGAAAAAGGATATCGCTGTTTTTGTTTCCAAGTGCCTTACCTGTTCCAAAGTAAAAGCTGAATATCAAAGACCTTCAGGACTCCTAGTCCAACCCGAAATACCTGTATGGAAGTGGGAAAACATAACCATGGATTTCATTACCGGGTTACCTCGCACCTCCAGTGGGTATGACACCATATGGGTAATAATCGATCGTCTTACAAAGTCATCTCACTTCATTCCGATTCGCGAGGACTTCAAGAACGAGAAGTTAGCTCGTATCTACATCAGCGAGATCGTAAGCCGTCATGGTGTACCATTAAGCATCATTTCAGACCGCGATGGTCGTTTCACTTCACGAACATGGAGAGCCGTACAAACCGCTTTGGGTACACGATTAGACCTCAGTACCGCCTTTCATCCTCAAACTGATGGTCAATCTGAACGCACCATCCAAACCCTTGAAGACATGCTTCGAGCATGTGTCATAGACTTCAAAGGGAACTGGGACGCTCACCTACCATTAGTTGAGTTTTCGTACAACAATAGCTATCATTAAAGTATCGGTATGGCTCCTTTCGAAGCTTTATATGGTCGTAAGTGCCGATCTCCAGTATGTTGGCACGAAATTGGGGAAGCGCAAATCACCGGACTAGAATTAATTCAAGAGACAGCCGACAAGATCCTTCAAATTCGAAACAATCTTCTAGCGGCTCAAAGTCGTCAAAAGAGTTATGCTGACAAACGACGAAAGCCCTTGGAGTTTGACATTAGTAATCAAGTACTTTTAAAAGTATCACCGTGGAAGGGAGTGGTTCGTTTTGGCCAGAAGGGCAAGCTAGCACCACGCTACATAGGACCTTTCAAGATACTCGAAAGATTAGGTCCTGTAGCATACAAGCTTGACCTACCAGAAGAGCTCAACAGAATTCATCCCACATTCCACGTATCAAACCTGAAAAAGTGCCTCGCCGATGAAAATCTCCATATTCCTCTAGAAGACATTCAAGTCGATGAATCGATGCACTTCGTTGAAAGACCAGTGGAAATCATGGATTTCGGAGAGAAGCGTTTAAGGAGAAGTCGTATTCCAATTGTCAGGGTACGTTGGGAGTCAAAATGAGGGCCCGAGTTTACTTGGGAACGTGAAGACTCAATGCGCGAAAAGTACCCGCACCTCTTTCCGGTTACCACTACTACCTAAATTTCGGGACGAAATTTCTAAAAGCAGGGGATACTGTAACATTTATGAAAAACGGGTTCAAAACCCGCCCCATTTTAAAATGAATATTTCTTTTATTATTATAAGATATGGATTTTAGATATATCCTGGTTAATAAATAAACTTAAATATTTTTTTTTTATAAAAAGAAATTCATGTATATATATATATAGTGTAAAAAAATAATAATAATAAATATGTTAACAAGAGGTTCAACCGGATTCGAACCCGGGCCTCTCATGTATACCCACACACTAAACACCACTACTCCACACACACATTTGTGACTAAATCCAAAACCAAATAACATTTATGAAGAATCTAGCGGAAAACCTGCAATTCGAATACACCACCTCTAAATCAGTCGTCAAAGCTTGAGCGCGAAATTTATGGGCAAAACGCCTCTGTTGATCGAAAACGTGTAATATTAATTACCGGCAACGGTTATAACCGAAGTTTTTGAAACCAATTTATTTTGAAATTGATGAACTTGAAACCGAAAACTTGAATCTGGATTTCTTTGTCTAAATATTGTCCTTCAGTCATTTCAAGCTCGCCTTTCGTTTCAATCATTACTCATATCCTCTCTATTCAACTTGTCTCTTTCGTCGAAAAACTCAGTTTTGTCACCGGAAACTCTCGCCGGAAATCGCAAATCAGGGCCGACGAAAACTTTGCCGGAAATCTGAAGAAACTCTCTGTTTTGGTATGTCATGTTACTTAATCTTTTTATTCAATCTAATATGAGTTTGTTGGTCAATTAAGCAAAACAGTCGGGATCACTGTTCTGTGTTTTTCTTAGTGAAGAAGATGAAGCTTAAGTTGCATATTAATATAATTAAAATCGGGTATTAAACCGGGTTAGACACACAGTCCAGCGGTGGACTGTGTGCAAAGTTAACAAGCACGTTCCGGGTTCGAGCTTTGCTTGTGACCGATAGTACTGATTAAAAATTTGTTTTTTTTAAAAGGAGTCTGTGCTTTCGGCAACCAGTTAATAAAAGTATTAAATCTCCCAATAATTACGGGTTAGACACCCAGCCCAGTTGGTAGGGCTGGGTGCAAATGAATACAAGATCGAGAGTTCGATACCGCGGGTGGACAGCGGTCCGATGATTTTAAATCTTTTTAAAATAAATGAATTTCAGAAAATTACTTAACTAGTATATAAGAATAATTAAATCAGAGAATATTTCGGGTTAGACACGTAGCTCAGTTGGTAGAGCTGCGTGCACGTATACGGGAGGTCACGTGTTCGAACCTCACTCGCCGCCTGAAATTCATGATATCCGACCGGTCAGACCCGGTCAGACCTGACAAGGTCAACACATTTTTTTAAAATTTTGTTTTCTCATTTTTACTTATTAAATTGAAAAATTATTTAAAAATACTTAAAAATAAGATTCCTAAGGTTAAAAATTTGCAATAAACTCATAAAAATAAATCTAAAAATCTCATTAAGAGCACTAATTAAAAATATTTATCCCAAATAAAATTATTTATTTATCGAATTATTTCGTTATTATTTAGGTTAGTTTTCCCTCGTCGGTTGAATCATAAATTCGTGCGCATTCATCATTATCAAGGAACGCACCCACTGTGAGTGAACCTCTACCAATTCCCCGTTTTAATCATGTTTTTGAAGGTGTATCATGTGTCGTACTATTCTTTTATTTTATTTAAACACTTGTGCATACATCATATCCGTGATCAAATGTGTATTGATTGTTGTGTGAATTATATGTAGATTGAATTTATCATTTCAGTGCACGCATTTCATTAGGCCCATCAGTTCCCTATGGGATACGGGATGAGCATCAGGAGCCTCATTAGATCGGCTCCGTTTGATTGAGCATTGATCTCAAATACATCATCATTCATGTCATATACTCATCCAAAGTGATTTGTGATTGTTTACATATATATGTTTGCTCACATGTGATTAATGCACGAATTTTCTTTAATAAATAAAACAAGAAATTAGTTAAAATGTTTTATCAAGGTTCACTCGCCAACTTTTATGACCCAAAATCTCCCCTGTTTTACACATGATACAGGTGATCCAGCTGAGACAGGAAACACTTAGGATGCCCTAGAAGAATAAACAAGTTAATGCTTTGGAATAAATATACAGTTTCATTTTCCTTTGTAATTGTATGGATTTTGTTTTTGGATATTTAAGTTTGTAATTTGAATTTAATAAATATGAAACATCTTAGTAAATATCATGAGCTTTGGTGATAACCCAATTATGCCCTGACTTTTATTCCGCTGCGGGTCGGGGTGTGACATAGGGAAGCGAATCCTGAGTCAACCTTTGAACTTGTAACTGTTCCACCAGAATACTATGATATGCAAAGTAATGTACAAGTCTTCTTTAGGCTCTTTATTTGTTTTGATGCTTTGAAGAAAGGTTTTTTAGCAGGGTGTAGAAGACTTTTATGTCTTGATGGATGTTTTCTAGAAACATTTCTAGGAGGTATGTTATTGGTTGCAGTGGGTAGGGATGCAAATAATCAAATGTATCCAGTCGCATGGGCTGTGGTAAAGGGTGAGAAAAATGACAGTTGGACATGGTTTATGATTGAGTTGAAGAGATGTTTAGAAGTCAATGAAGAAGTGAAGGGGTGGACACTTATTTCTGACCAATAGAAGGTATGTTGAAACTGATGTCTGTAATAATTTAAGATGATCATTCTAATTTGTCATGTATGTTATTTTTAGTATCTTAATGATAGTTTGTGAATAACAGGGTTTACTAAATGTTGTTGTTTTGATTTGGGCCAATGTTGAGCATAGAAACTGTGCTAGGCACATCTATGCAAATTGGCATAAGAAATTTAAGGGTGATGACTTAAAGGAATTGTTTTGGAGAGCTGCTAAATCATACAACATACCAGATTACAAGATGGCAATTGATGAGATGAAGGAAATGGATGATCAAGCAACAGAAGCATTCATCAGTCAGAACCCTAAATGTTTTTCAGGTGTTATGTTACTACTGAAATGTCTGCAAAAAGTGTTGTTGTTTGCCATAGGATACAGAAAAAACTTGACAAAGAGAAGGATTGGGCTTACAGATGCACTGTATACCCTTCAAGCAACACACTATTTCAAGTCAAGTTCATTGATGATGTTTCTGTTGATATCAAGCACAATAGATGTAGTTGCGAAAAAATGGGACTTAACTGGTATTCCATGTCAACATGTATGTGCAGCTGCAGGTTTTCTTCATAAAAATGCCGAGGAATTCGTTCATCCTTCCTACACCAAGGAGATGTATCTCAAATCCTATTAGTTTGCAATCCCACCAGTACCTTCAGATAAGTATTGGCCATCTGTTGATTTACCCCTTGAACCTCCACCAGTCAAAGTTGGTCCTGGCAGACCAAAGAAGAACAGAAAGAAAGATCCTCACGAAGTCCCCAAAAAAGGTAAACTTACTAGGCATGGTATGTTTATGAGATGTGACAACTGCAAAGGCAAGGGGCATAACAAGAAATTTTGTACTGAAGCCTCAGCAGGATCAAGTCAGCAAACAAAGAAAAGGGGTAGGCCCATAAAGAATCCAGTTGCTTCATCTTTAGTCACAGCAGTTGAAAATGTTGGCAATCAACAATAGTCTCAGTAGTCACAGGCAACTAAAAAATCTTGGGGAAGACCAAGGAAGGCTGCAAAAACTACCCCATAAACTTAAACCTGCTAGCTGCTAATAAGGATGTTTTGTTATGTTTATGAAACTCTTATGCATATTATCTGAAACTGGTTGTCTTTTGTTAGGTTTTATATCGTTTGGATGTTAAGCTTTAAACTTATTATGTATGGTTATTATGTTCTATCTTGTGTTTTGTAGGCTTAATGCCATTTTATAATGTTATGGTTATTAGTAATGGTTAGTGTATGCCTAGTTATGGTTATGCTTATTGTGCACCCAATTGGTAATGTCAAAGTGAATGTGAATGTGCAGCCAATTCTTAGTGACAAAGCGAAAGTGCATATGTAGGTAATGGTTAGTAAATGTTATACCGTTTGCCATTTAATTGGATTCCATTCCATACCATTATATAGTTATGTTTGCTGACATGTGGATATGGTCCAAATTGCCATACCGTTAATATGCACAAGTCAAATTGACAAAACAATACAATCTTGTTTAATTGGCTTTCATTCCAAATTGATAACATTAGTTTGTAAAGAACCAAAATAAAAAACCTAAAACTAGGGCTGCCATAAAATATGTTCTGCTTGTAACATCCAGGCCAACCTTTTTCTTCAACTTATTGTTCTCTTCAACAAGAACCATCTTCTCAATTTCTAAGTTTATCTTCATTTGCAGTGCCTTGTTAATTTCAACCAGATTATTGTTGCCTTCACCATACCAGTTGACATCAACATCTTCTTTCCAAACAAAGAACTTGCAATCTGATTTCTAACAAATTAAATCACAAAATGAGGAACCTTTCAAGGCATAATTATCAACATACAAACTAATTTTACTTACAGGCCATAAAGGGCATCCATAAAACTCCTTCCCTTGTCTAGAACTTCAACAACCAGAAACTCGCTTCACTACTACCATGTCATGATTACAATAAACATTCCCATTGGTCTCAATCTTATAGATTCTTGGTTTATTGTTTCGAGAGCATGAAGAAGACGAAGAAGAAGTCATCGAAATCCCCTAATTGAGTTGTGAGGAAGAATTCATGTGAACTAGGTTTTTTTTTGTTTCAATTAATAAAAAGGGGCCAGGGGATTTAAAAGGGGAGAAATCTGTATAACTAGTGCCACGTAAGATGTTTTTGACACGTCATCGCATAATCATCTGCCACATCAGCAATTTTATTAACTGGGTTAGGGTTTATTAACGGGGGACCATTGTAGGAAAAATAAGTGAAAGATAGGACTGGCATGGGGAATATTCAAAGGTGGGACTGACAATGGCCAAAGAGGTGTAGGTGGGTTTATTACAGGCCAATTCCCCTATTTTATATAAAAAAACCAAAGTTGGTGGAGAATTCTACTCTCGCCTTTGGTCCTTCAATTTTAGGTTTTGTTATATATGGTCCTTAATGTTTTGCATTTATTTGTTTGGGTTGTTCACATCCGTTTTATCTGTGTACTTATACGTACAGTTTCCAGTTAGTTTTTCTAGACTTACTTGCATGGTTGCCTCTTCGTTTTCCTCATTTCCTTTGTCTACTTTTTAAATCGATTCAGTTGTTTTTGTAACGCAATGGTGCTACGCTTTTGGTGGTTGCGAATGACTATTGGATTTATTGAATGTTGATGTCCTTTTTACGTAGGTCTAATCGTTATCTTTATAATTCGTTTCATTTGCTAGGTCAGGTGATGTGCACACTCCGTGGTCAAATAAAAACTAATTAATTTTAACCTAAACTAGACACTCTATGTTTTAAATTTATAAAAATGGACTCTCAACCACACAACCAGCAAGTACAACCGATCAATGCAGCTAAAGTAAGTCTGAGTATCGAACCCACGAGACTCTCTAATTACGTTTACTAGACTCGATTATTTTTACTAAACTGACTCGAGTAAATTGATTGTTGATTGGGGGGTTTTCTAACAACCTACTAAATAAACTAAAACTGGCTAGACACACGAACTGAGACTAAGATGTGATCAGATGATGGAAAACACATTACCTAGGTCTGAATCTTACACATGCATGACATATTCTAACAGTTTTGGAATTAATGTGGAAACCAGGATCTTAAACGCCAACCTACCGGGTAACCGAACAGGACCCTCGGCCCTTCTCGAGAAGACACCTATAGAAACCTAATAAGCTATTTATTTATCGGTTTAGGATCCCCTCACAAGCTATCCTAGTATAATAATACAGCACCCTTAGACACTCTACCTCATAGCATGAACATCTATGGAAAACTAAGGTTTATAATCTAACTCAGCTTGTAAACAGTGGCCGTGAACTAGGGATCTTCTCACAAAGAATCTAATCTAGAAACTTAATCACTCGAGACCGTGAATTAGGAAGTCATTACCACCTTCCTCGTACTCGTTCTTGTGTTGTTTTTTCACTTGCGAATGGTAAGTCTCGTATGCGTGCTGCGAATAGCTTTGTGCCAGTAAGATGGCTCAGCTTCAGCTACGAAAGCATGAAACAACTTAACGGTGAGGCTTTGGTAACCAAACCAGCATCACATCTTATATAGAATTTTTACCCAGTTCAAATCGAGCAACACGGGCTGCACTCTCCTTTCACCGTAACGAAGCACAAACACAGCCTCTTCCTCAACTGTTCAACGCCGGGTCCGAAAACGCTTTCGAAGACATAGGACTTGTTCAAATCTTCGCCAAAAACATAACTAATGTCTCAAGACTACTTTGTGATACAAACAATTTGATCGGACTGTTTTGTTTGTTAATTTTGGTTTGAATCAAATGGTAACCATATGCTTGGCTTTATAACAATTTTCTAGAACTATGCGCTGTGTATAGGGTTTAATGCTTCACCAACCAGAACCCTATACAACGCGTACATCCCTATACATGTCGTGTAGGGGCAATTTTCAGACTGAACTTCCTGCAAAGTCAAAAATATATCTTATAATCCTCATACATCATACCTATACGACGCCTTAGCCTTATACATGTCGTATAAGGTTTAATCCTTCAACTACCACAATCCTATATGACGCGTATCATATAGATTTACTTTTTCTCATGTATTTCATGCGAAACCCTACACGAGTATTCGTATAGGGGGTTATCCACCTAATCTTGAGGGATGTTCAAATACCCTCACCTTTTATATATAGTATAAACATAAGGATATTTATATCTTTTTTATAGAATAAACATAACAATACCGTCCAAATATTTCGTTCGATTAGTTGATCATCTCCTTCTCTCCAACAACACAAATGCATTAGAAATCAAATCTCACCTTCATCAACATTCTCCGTATATCTTCTTGAATATCATCCATCTTCACAAATGGATCCAAACCCTAAAAACTTCCCGATCCTCTCCTACGTAATGACCAGGCTCCCGAACATGAAACGCCCACCAACCCAGCCGGATTTCGACATCGAACAACCGCCAACGATGCCTCATTCTCCATCCAAACCGGTGTCAAAACCGGAACCATATTTCGAACTCACTGAAAGAATGCCTCATTTAACACATCCTCACATTTTGGCGTCCATGCATGCAGCTGTGGCTGACGTGTGTCAAACACGATCGTTGCTCAAGACACTCGGTGACCGCCCGGATCATGAGGCGGTGGACATTGCGAAGGCGAGGCTTGCGGAGATCGATGCCATGTTATCGAACCAGCTGGATGAGATCTCGTTGTCGGATAAGGTGGATCCGGAAGAGGAGAAGCGGAAGAAGGCGTTTGAGAGGGAGAAACAGATGCATAAGACGTTGATCTCGTTGGATCAGATGCATGAATCGTATGATAAGTTGTTGTGTGATGCTGAGAAGAGGCTTGAGAAGATTTATGAGTCGGCTAAGGTGGGAGGAAGAAAAGTTGAGAAGATTGATGAAGGTGCGGTGGTTATGGATTATGTTAATGAGGAAGTGGTTGCGATTTTCGCGGATGCGACGTCGAACGGGGCTCAAACGATTGATTTGTCGGAGAGACGATTGCCGTTTTTGCCTGAAGCGTTTGGGAAGATTCGTACGTTGGTTTGCCTTAACCTGTCCTCTAATCAGCTTGAGGTTAGTTATGATTTGTCACATTGCTTAACTACATTTAGCTTGAAATCTTGAAGGGAAAGTGTAACCTTTTACATGCTAAGGTGTCTTTTAAAGGATTAAGTGGGAAAATGACGAAAATGAACATTGACCAAACCATTTTTGTCAAAATAAACATCTGAAGCGGCTACGATTAGGGAACACATGAATATTCATTCAGTTCAAAATTTGACATGTGTCCAAAGCGTCTAAAAAAGATACTCTTAAATAATGGTGGTCTCACCCTGATATCTAATAGGAAATGGCCGCATGTGTTCAGTGTCTAGATAAACTCCTTATCTGATCATGCGTCTAAAATTTAGACTCTACTTTGAAGAGGCTAAGCATTTTAACGGAAGCGGCTAGGTTCAGATGTAGAGTTTGAGCCTAACCACTTCAATTAAAAAGCTTAGCCTCTTCAAAGTAGAGTCTAAATTTTAGATGCATGAATAGATAAAAAGTCTATCTAGACGTGGCTATTTCCTACTGAATATCAGGGTAGGACCACCATCACTTAAGAGTCTATTTTTTAGACCTTTCGGACACGTGTTAAGTTCTGTATTGAATGGATTTTCTTGTGTTCCCTAATCGTAATCCTTAACCGCTTCAGATGTTTATTTTGGTAAAAATGGTTTGGTCAATGTTCATTTTCTTTATTTTCCCTTTTCTATGACTGATTTGGATTTATATGTATTGGTCAAAGGATGGATCTATATATACATACCCTCAAAATTATCTTGTAGTAAAAAAATGCTAGATGCAGTGTTTGGTCTTAGAGCATCTCTTGTGTTTTATGATCAAGATGTCAAATATGTGACACAATTACACGAAAGAAAACAGTTAGTCTTGTTATGCGGGTAATTATGCCTCGAGATTAAGTTTCCATGTGAGGATTAGTATGAGAATTGCTCTAGAGAGAATGAGTATAGTTGTGTAATGAATGAATGAATACTTGCATTTCCTTTTGAGGAGAATGTTTATAGCAAAAGAATCCGGCCATTGTTTGGTAACATTTATCATTCAATGTGTTCATATGGCGATAAGGAGCGTCTCGCCAATATTTTGGAAGGTAGTTAAGTTGGTTTATTTACTAATGAAACAGGTAATTCCTGATTCTGTTGCTGGACTTTGAGAATCTTGAGGAGCTTAATGTTTCCTCCAATATTTTGGAGACATTACCAGATTCTATTGGCTGTTTGCTCAAGTTGAAGATTCTTGATGTTTCTAGCAACAAGCTTAATTCCTTGCCTGACACCATTGCTCATTGCAGGTACATCTATCTGTCTCATTTTTTCCATAACAAAAACACATTTCGCGTTGGCAAAAGGGTCAGGTCGAACGGGTTGGGTAACAAGTAAAAATGGATGGGTCAAACCCGAATTTTTTTTTATATCTTGTTGCTTTAGCAAAAGGTGTTTCTAGGTGGTTTTTAAAAGTGCTTTGGTTTCTCTAATGTTCACTACCTGGTGTAGCGGACTCTAAAAAAAGGCTGACACCAGATATTCACGTGGCAAGTGAACTCCTTAAAATATGTTGACATCGCAAAACTCATAAACATGTGTTTGGTCATTTGACTAGTTCTAGAAACCAAACCGAACTCAAAACCTCTAGAAACACTTACGATTACTAGACCATCCGGAAATCATAAAAAATTCATCAGCTAGACGGCCCGGGCCAACGTGCTATTACAGCTACTTTTTTGTTACAAAAATAGTAACAAAAAATTTGTTATATAGGTCATTGGTAGAACTTGATGCTAGTTTCAACAAGCTAACATACCTGCCCACGAAAATCGGTCATGAGCTAGTGAAGTTAAAGAAACTCTCGATCGCATTAAACAAGGTGCGCAACTTCCCTACATCCATAGGCGAAATGGTGTCTCTTGAGTTCCTAGATGCACACTTCAACGAACTAGGTGGACTACCAAATACCATTGGAAAACTATCGAATCTCAAGGTACTAAACTTAGGAAGTAACTTCAGTGATCTCAGAGAACTCCCGGACACAATCGGTGATTTGACAAACCTTAAAGAACTTGATGTTAGCAACAACCAAATCCAAGAACTTCCATTGACTTTTGGTAGACTTGACAAGTTAACCAAACTCAATGTTGATCAGAACCCGTTGGTGATCCCACCGAAAGAGATAGTGGAAGAAGGGATTGGAGCCATAAAGGTGTACATGGCTCAGAGGTGGTTCGATATGTTAGTTGCACAAGAGGAAAAAAACAGGCGCGAACAGGAAGCGTTGGCTCAAGCTAGTTGGTTGAGCCGTAGCACCACTTGGTTGGCTGGTGCGGTTGTTGGTGCGGCTGGGACTGTTTCGTTACTGATGGCAGGAGAAAACGATGACCTGTACCTTGAGGAGGAACGATGAGGGTTGGGTACGTTGAGTAACGGGTCAGAATGGGTCATTTTGTTGCGGGTTTGGGATGGGTTGGGTTGGATTGGGTTAAATTGACCATAAACACACTTTTATGTCATTTTTTGAACCTTTTTTTATAAATAAGATGCCAAATGTTATTTTATAAATTATCTTATATTTTAAATAATATTTTTAAATTTTGCTATAAATAATTTAAGAGGTTTTATGTATTAATAAGGCATTTGACTCGTATTTTAAGATAAACTTTTTTGATTTCACATGTTTCATGCTGACATTAAGTAGAACAATATAATGGTCATCTTGCAGCCCTAGTTTTGTCTCTTTTAATTCTTGATGAATAGAATAATCAATGGAATTGGCATGTAATTTGCTAAACTTGATTCTATCACAAAAAGGGTTTTTTATATACTTTTGATCTCTATTATTAAATTATTAATTTTTATTTGTGAATTATATTTTAGATTAATACAGCAACCATAATGTTAACTTGGTATGTTACTACATTTTTTGTTTCAAATTCATCTTGTGCTTGATAAGTTTATGTTCATTTGTGTTTAATCAGGGTTTTGGAACAAGCCCATGATAACTTGCTTATTTCCAAGTTGGTGGGCACAAATCCAAATGAAAACTTGTATTGTGTTTAATTTGTAAAATTTTTAAAACAGTACTATTAGAATTTTGTATTATTATACTAGAAAAATCTCTTGATTGAAAATTTTAATTCTTGTTGAAATTCACAAACCAAACAGACTCTGAGGTCAAATGTATGTTTTATGTACCAAGAAGAATAAATAAATGGATCCTAAGTTCCTAACCTTCTAATTTTAATTATTTTTGAAAAAAGTGAATAATATGGTGCACTTTTCAATAAACAGATGTAATCGTATCTTATATAGGTTACCTATTCCTAGCCCTAAATTAAAAGCGATGAAAATAAAATGGATATATACCTGTCCATCCTCCTAAAACACTGTTTTTTTTTTCTTTTAATAGTATTTGGAAATAAAATTAGGATCTTAAATAGTTAAGAACAAGTGATAGCAACTCCAAACCAAACCTTTTAAATTGAAATAAAATATGTCACTAAAATATTCAATACTTTTGGACATGAACTACATATTAACCAATTATCTACTGGGATGAGTTTGATAGTTATTCTATTTTATGTCAATGAGTAGCGGTGGAGTGGTTAGAGAAAAATTTGGTGTTTCTTATGACCCAGGTTCGACTCTCACTCTCTTCATTATTTTCTGCGGCATCCAGGTGAAGGGCGAATACGGTGGCACTGGTTCGTCTTGGATGGGAGGCGAGGTTTTACCGTTTATTCCTCTGTCGTGCATTCGGGCGGGTGGAGGTCGGGTTTCCGTGTATCTAGGAGAGTCAAGGGCTGGCGACGGTCGAGTAGTCAACCTTTGCCACAGCGTCCGGTGTCACGATTGTTAACACGTCGTTCCTTGCCTTAAAAAAAGTTATTCTATTTTATGAGCTACATTTGACTATAGTCAACAATGGCTCCCATAAATAGACAAAAATATTGTACTAAAAGGACTTGAATCATATCCACATGTGACTATTTGAATTTATAAACACTTCGTAATATGTAAACTATTAAATTAAAAATGGTGTTTCTTATATAGCCCCTCAAGCCATATGATCTCAAAATTATCAACAACCACCATAATCCTATCCATCTCGATCCAATTCCAACACAAGAATCTAATGATAGCCACTGGAACCATCATCTCATGCTTGTTCTTTTTGATTTCTTCCTTGTGCATCTTGTTGTCTTACAACGACTATAGCGAATCATGGTGGCTTTCGGTTTACATTCCGATGGCCGGTGTTTTCATGATAGGCGGATTATTGGTGGTTATGGCAAGAGCCACCATGGTGACACTGATAACGGTGTTGGTGATGCTCACTTGTGCGGGGAAACGCCGCTGTGTATTGGTGAAGGAAGGGAGGAAGATTAGTAGTGAAGTTGTCATTCATTTGTATAAGGTGGTTATTAAAGAGAGAAGCCTAGTGGCTTTTGCTTGTGGTGCATTTGTAACATCAATAGCCATAATTTGGGCTTCTTAGACAAGAATGCATCAATAGATCTTATTTTATTTGTGTATATTTTGTTATTTGCATTAATTAATCAATTTGTGTATAATGTAATCTTTTTGGTTATTTCATGGCAAGGTGCAAATTGAACCAAAACTTATTTTGAAAATAATTTTGATATTTCCATTACCTTAATATGCAGTTTGTGAATTAATGGTAGAAACCAACAAAGTTTGCTATAAAAACCAACCATTTGTGGAAATCGAATCGATTTCCACAAAAACTCACTCAAGAACACTCGAAAGGGTTACAAAGCTAGCAAACATAATATACGTCCTATTGCCCACAACTAAACGCTTCACTTTGCGAACGAAATCAGAACATACCATACCCGTTTGTATTAATACATAAAGTGTATATCCGTCCGTATGTACAAACATACCCTTAAAAATGCAAAACCTTTGAAAATTTATAACAATTACAAGAAGACGTATGACATGTTCAACGAATAAAGAGTATATATACTTCAAAAAAACATTAGATGTCGATGCATGTATTTCTAGGGATGTCCTCGAATCAAACCCTCTAATATTATCAAACTGTGTGAACTTTATAGAACAATAAATATTACCTTATATCTCATGGTCAGATGCCTCAACAATCTCGACTTTACAGATGTTCGTAACTTCTTGACGGATTTCTGGAGGAAGTTTTTTCAAGATATCCGAAACAACCAAACCATGTTTCCTTTTTAACTCTTCCAATTCTTTTTGCTGCTCAATTAACAAATTCTCAAGCTTTTCCACGATAACTTCGACTTTATCATCATCTTCTCTTTCTGGTGAAGTTTCATCTGTTTGTTGTGTGTTTTCTTCAGCATAATTTGAAGGTATTGGTCTAAACGGAGAAGTAAAACATCCTTTAGGTGAGCCACTCCAGTATCTACGACCCGACGGTAATCTTTCAAGGGCTAAAAGGGCAGGTGCGGAACAAGGTTTAACGGTCAAAGGAGATGTGGACTCGTTTTCAGGGTGGTCAGAGGTTGAGTCAGCAGAGGCTGTAGGTTCATTATCTTCTAGATCTTCAAAGAAATCTCGTGGGGCCCAATCTGGAATACATGAACGGATTTCTGCATCGATCATTTCTGCAATTGTGGAGACATCTTGATCTGTTAAGTCCAGTTCTTCAACCATTTCACTAGCAACAGCTATTGACGTGTCGTTGTCTGTGTCGAATGGGAAGTGAATGTTCCGAACATGACCTGGCATGCAAATGCAAAACATCAAATTTCATCATAGATAAACTTATAAAATATATATATTTACTCATGGATGGGATTGATTGAGGTTTTGTATCACATTTCTAACGGGTTTAAAAAGGTAAAAATAGATCACGGGTTCGTCAAAGTGTATTCGTAATGCATAAACTTCGGAACTTCCTAAATATTCTATTTTGGACTTTACATTTCGTTTGAACCCACATAGAGCTGTCAAAAAGTTTTCATTTAGGGTGATCATACAAACTAAACGATTTCCGCATGCCACATCAGCATAAAAAAGTCAGCGTGATCAAGTTACAACACGACAGCCGCATTGTCAGATTAGGCTAAATTAATTCTTTTAGAAATTGAATGTTTTTTTAATCTTTTTTAAGTTTTGTGGGTGCAAAAGAATGTTGTCCAAAATAAAAATCAGAACAAATAGGTTAACATATAATGTAACTAGCCCGTTTTATGATCATGTTTGACACACTAACTATATATAGGTTTTTAAAAAAATCTGGACCAAAAGTGGTTCGTGACAACCCAATTAAACCCGACCCCTTTCAACCCATAACAAACGTTACTGTTTTGACAAAGATAAAAATGCAACCTGTGGTATCTTCTATTCGTAGCTTTAGGAATACCGTATTCAAGTCTCTCATTTGACCTTTGACTGTGAAATCTCTACCAATATCACCATTGTCAAGCTTATTGGCATCATCATATGTAAAAATTCATCAGAAACTGGAAATATATATATATATATGAGATGTACTTTTGGAAATTTATTGCAGATACTAACTGGATATGAATTGGATTGAGCTGGTCTATTAACAATATCCCTATGGTCATCATGCAGAAACTGATCCATTAGTAACTCCTTTGCGGATAATCTATCAGAAGCCTTAGCAATACATTTCTCTACAAACAATCTGATGTCAGGATCCTTAACTTTTGCTAATGAAGCCGGTTTGACACCCTAGAAAGATTGAAAGATAATTAAGTTTGAAAATTTCTGATATTTAAGAAACTTATAGATAAGATTATTAACAAAAACATTTTTGGGAAAAAAAGGAATATTGGATTTGAATAACCCAAACTTTTACCAATTGGCCGATAACACTCTCAACTTTCGATTTGTACACCAGCACTCTCAACTTTCAACTTGTTGGCCCATAACACTCCCTAACTGAATGAACCCTAACCCAGTTAGTTTTTGCTGATGTGGCATCTGATGTGGCCCCTTTTTGCTGACGTGGCATATGCCGTGGTGGCTGATGTGGCATTTTCTGATGACGTGGAAGCTGACATGGCATTTTTCGATGACGTGGCAACTGATGTGGCGGCTGACACGGCATTTTTGATGATGTGGCAGCTGACATCAGCTAACTGTGTTAGGGTTCAGTCAGTTACGGAGTGTTACCAGCCAATAAGTTGAAAGTTGGGAGTGCTGGTGTACAAATCGAAAGTTAGGAGTGTTACCGGCCAATTGGTGAAAGTCTGGTTATTTAAATCCAATATCCCGAAAAAAAAAACTAGAAACAGTTTGTAAAACAGAAACCAATTAGGTTAAAATAGGGGTAGATAAATAATTTACTTTACCCATATATATTTGTTTGAAGGGTATGGAAATAATATGTACCGTAATTGCAAGTAAGGGGATAATACCGTATGGAAATAACAGAGCAGTGACTATAAATTACTTACCGATGTTACTTTCTTGTATATCTGAGCAGCATTGGCACATTCAGAATAAGGATACTCAAACGTCACTAATTCCAGTAAGCACATTCCAAAGGCATATATATCCACCAGTTCATTATATTCCTCCTCGTAAAGCTCAGGTGCCATGAACTCAGGAGTACCTAAATTTTATATCATTATAATCATATGATAAATCACATTCACGAAGAAGAAAAATACATCATCAGAAAAAGAATAAAACAAAAGCATGTGCTCACCGATGACACTGTGCGCAGAACGGGCCTGGCGAAGAATGGCTGCCAATCCGAGATCACCGATTTTGACTTCACCTTGATTCCCATTGACAAAAATGTTGTCACATTTCAGATCTCGATGTATAACAGGTGGGTCATGACTATGAAGATACAAAAGTCCCTCCAGTATTTGTTTAGACCACTTCTTTAATGCTCTAAGATCTACATGTTTATGTTTTTTGCGGTACCTGTAAATGTTAAATGTGCTCAGAAGTCAGATCTACATGCTTATATTCCTGAGGTACCTATCAATGTTTAAAGCCTGCCTCTACACCGAGTGCATGATAAAAATTAGATATTGAAGATAAAATAAATATATAAAACCAAAAAAAAGAAATTAATAATAAAAATAACAATAATAATATATCTTGTCATATTGGTTTTAAATTGCGTGATGCGCTCCGATGCGTTTGGTCCAAAAATCTAATGTGCGATGCGAGCGCATCACGTATGCGATGCGCTCTTTATAAAAAATACTAAAATAATTATTTATACATCACAACTTATAAAAACATACTTAAACTAAAACAACTGAAGTAATAAGAAGATAAAAGTTGTGCTTTTGGTTCAAATCAAGCATACTAAAATGTTTCTAGAACCACAAAAAGTTGTTAGGAACCATAATAGTCCAAATCAAGCATACTAAGATATTAATTATTGAAAAAACCCAACCCATTTCATATAATTGGAAAAAAAACAATGTTGCGTGGTAGCGGAAACAGAGCTCCTCTAGGGACCCCTGAACGATGATCATGAACATATGCTACACATCCAAAAATCTTGAATGGTATAACTAGTTGAGAAAAGTAACATTGTCTTAGCAATAAAATACACAAGAAACAAATCAAACTTACTGTCTTAACGTTCCGGATGTGAAAATCTCAGTAATAAAGTTGATGTGCTCCTTCGTCGTATAAACCCAAGAACTATAAAATTTAATAGAGTAAACTGCCATTTTGGTCCCTGTAGTTTAGCCAGTTTTTCCACTTTAGTCCAAATCTCAAACTTTTTGTATCTGAGTCCCTGTGGTTTCAGTTTTGTTGCCATTATAGTCTAAAAGTGAAATCAGGCCACATTCCTCAAATTAAACCCTTATGTTTTATCTTTTTCCTTAAGGGTAATTTTGTCATTATAACACCATTAATATATAAACCCCACCATTAATAATAACATCATTATTATTTTTGAATTGTTTGAAGCAATTATTATCAAGTATCAAAGTAGATTTTACTCACTGTCTTCTTCATCTCTGCACCAAAATTCTTCACTTCCGTGGCTATTCATCTTCAATCCCCATCTACACCTTCCATCTGACATTAACCCACTAACTAATTCTTCTCTCCTTATATACAATTCAACCCAAAAACATCATTCACCTTACAATATCCAAAACCCACAACCCAATCACACTCCAATTCTTTCATTTTCTCATTATTTGCTAACTTTGAAAACAGAGCAAGTATGAGTATTTTTATAAATCCCCTGTTTATTTACTTATTTCAATTTAGAGTTTTCAAAATGCCACTATTGATGCAAGACCCAAGAAGCTGAATAATATTATTATTCATGTCTCTTCTTCACCTGCTCCAGTACCTTCAACGGCGGATTCCGGTACCCTTTCTGTATTTATTTACGTAATTGCCACCGTGCTTTGTTTTCTAGGGTTTTAACATTTTTCTTTTGATTTAGCAAAATTTATGTTGATAAATTGGTAACTTTGATTAGGGGTTCGAGCGGGAAGCTCAAATCATCAAACCCATTCAAACAAAAAGCTTGTTATAGCTGTTATTGCTGCTTCTTCTGTGGGTGTCATATTATTGCCCTTAATGTGTTTGTTGATATGCCGCAGAGAAAAAATATTCAGATCTCGTGCCAATAGATTAGGTGTGGTGGATCTTCAGTGGTGGTGGACCTGGTGGTGATTATGTGAGAAGATGGAGATATGAGTAGTGATGGTGGGGTTTATATATTAATGGTGTTATAATGACAAAATTACCCCTAAGGAAAAAGACAAAACATGAGGGTTTAATTTGGGGAATGTGGTCTCATTTTACTTTTGGACCAAAATGACAATAAAACTGAAACCATAGGAACCTAGATACAAAAACTTTAAGATTTGGACTAAAGTGACAAAACTAGCTAAACCACATGGACCAAAATGACAGTTTACTCAATTTAATAATGTTCTTATGCTTAAGCGTTTTTAAGCAAATGAACTTCCGAGTATAGACGCTCTAGCTCCTCTGGATGCCTTAAGAAATCCGAAACCTTTATTTGATTCCAAGCTACTTCAATCCCTTCAATTCATCAAACGCTTTCTATCTAAATTCTCAATAATCAAGGAACATAACACTTAATTCTAAACTTTAATTACATCAATAATTTATATGAAATTCAAACATAATATATATTAATAAAAAATAATGCAATATAAGGATACACTTTTTTTAAAAGCACCTTTCCCCAACACTTCTTTATACTGCAAATTATACAATTTAACATCAAAATTTAACAATTAATGCTCAAATATGCATCAAAATTAATAAAATTAAACGTACTAACCCGACCGTAACGACCGGATGGATCGATCTCAACGAACTCAGTATCGGAGTCGTCAGGATCTGAAATCGACAATTCCAATGGCATTTCTGTGTATATATTCTTTGTAAAACCCTAACTCTTCACGCACAGTATAAATAGATCAAGTTCTTAATTCAAGTAAATTCAACAAACTTACAGAATCAGTTGTGATTTCAGACCGCTAAAATGTTGAGTGAATCATGAATTTAGGGTTACGAGTTCTGAGCTAGGATGCACTGGGACGGGTACGGGGACGGTGTACGGGTACGGGGACGGGCACGGGAAACGGCAAAACTAAAAATTTAAGAAGGGGGGACGGGACGGGTACGGAAAAAAAACATATAAAAAAATAAATATATATCAAAGATAATGTAACACAAAAACTCAAATTAGTTATATATTGATGTAACAAAGCATACGTTGCAACAAATTGTGACACCGACAAACCATGTCTTCATTCCGTGTATGAGATGTGGGATTCAATGATTGAGAAGGTGAAGGCCGAGATCTACAAGAAAGAAAAACGTCCCTTATCTACTCGTAGTATCTTTTATGAGATGTGGTAGAATAGAGGCATGTGATAGTTTATACCCATTGATGTTGAAACAATCATGCATCGTGTTAGAGGTAAGGATGTTATATCTTGATTGATTAGCATTGGAGTTAGAAGACGTACCGAGGCTAAGTGAGCTGCAACAGTTGCTCAGTGGTGTACTATTGAGCTCCAGACCTCACGTTAGGTGAAGACTTGCAATGTTAATTTTCTTCTTGAAGACTGGCTCTAACTTAATTCATTAAGTAAGGAGCGCAACTTGGCCACACAACACATCTTGCTACTTCCAGAGTTGTACTAGCATTGAAAGGAGGAAGCTTACGAGAAAAGGTTTTCTCGGGTTCTTTGTTATAAGTGATTCTATCCCTCATTCCTTTGGAGCGTCTTCGAATCGTGTACATAGTCGTTCAGCAACTCCTTCAAGGGTTATGTCCATCATTTCCACATGCAAAAAACCGAAAAATATATCCGAAAACACGCAGGAAACATTTCGGTTAGACGTTTCTTGGCCGTCCCCTTCGCCTGGCCGTTTCCTCCACGTTTCCTAATCGCCGGGGACGTTTCCCAGCCGTACCCGTCGCGTTTCCGTCCCCTTGCAGTCCCCGGGACGGGAGACGGCTGCTCCAGGCCGTTTCTGTGCTTCAGAGGTTCTGAGAAACATGTGCGGATGAATTGAAGAATTTGAATTTGAATATGTGAAGATGAAGTGGTGAAGGATCTAGAAGAAGCTTGAGGAGATGAGGGTGAGTGAATTGTTCCGTTTTATGTTCAGATCAAATCTAACTTTTTCTCTAAAAAAAGCTTTAATTTGGAAGCATTGTTAAAGTCAATTAAGGGAATCTATACATGAAAGAATGAGTTTATACAAGAATAACCCCTCTACTATGTTTCAATGTGCATATTTCTCTTCTAAGAAACATCTATTAAAATAGATTCTTTGGTGCCATAGCTTAGTTGGCATTGGATGAGAAGTGAAGATTTAGGCTAAAGACAGCAGGCCTCAAGTTCGAATCTGATCCCAATTAGGATTATCGTAGTAGGTCTTCGGGCTTTGATTTATCTCCATAACTGGAGATGGTGAGTAGGGGTGTTCATTGGTTTAGTTCTTCGGTTATCGGGTTATTCACGTCGGGTTCTTCGAGGTTTCAGTGGTGAAAATATTATTAGATAACCAACCCAATTAACTATATCGGGTTCGGGTTTAACCATCAACCACGGGTTTATCGGGTCGGGTTTAATGGTTATCGTTTAACTTTTAACACTTGAAGTAGTAGAATGAAAACAAGGTTGTCCTTAAGGCTTAAATCATGATTCATGCTCTTCAGTCAGTTCCGATTCTAACCATAGGTTAACACACACTACATTGATACTTGACATAAGATTAAACCTCATTTGTTGCATATATACTATATAGTATTCATCACTTTGTTATTATTCTTTTTAAAATATTTACTTATTAAAAAGACCAAGATTCAGATTAGAAACACAAGTGGCTGCAACTATCAACGGTGAATTATTGAATGAAAATTAACAACGCGACTGATGCGTAAAATAACTGTTATTTTATTGATTAAAATCGAAATGAAAAGAACAGAGAAAATGATTTGTATAGAGAGAAGTATCTACAAGTGTTCCAAACATCATTTAACATGATTGTATACTGTAATTTTATATAATATTACTCCCGTAAAAGAAAATTTCAAAACGATATGTGAATAAATAATAAAATACTAAGTGATGTAGCATAACATGTAGACTAGGGGTGTTCATCGGGTTAGTTCTTCGGTTATCGGGTTATTCAGGCCGTGTTCTTCGGGTTATTCAGTGGTGAAAGTATTATCCAATAACTTACCCAATTAACTATATTAGGTCCGGGTTTAACCGTTCCTCGGGTTCGGGTTAATCGGTTAAGCTAGTTCCTCGGGTCGGGTTCGGTTATCGATTAAAAAGAACAATGTGAGCTTGGTCTACTCAATGTCGTCTGTGATCGCGGACGTATGTGATTGCCTTTTGCCATTGAATTACCCAGAGAGCCGAATTTTTATTCATTAGCCGTAAAAAAATAGATTTTTTTAATGGTATTTTTTTGAACTCGAACTAAACCAAGTTAATATTGAGTTATTAACATAACGGTCATGTTGGATTCAAGTGCTTGAGCCTAAATAATTTATTTATTTTCAAATGTTGTGAGGACACGTGTTAAACAATTTTTTTTAATTTTCAATTACAAACTAACATACTATTAAATACTTGTATATATACATCTTGTAGGATTTGAACATTCCACTTTTTAAATGAAAAATATACACTTTATCATCATATCATGTCTCATGAGGACACTTGTTAAATTAACGAACCTAAATTATTATCATTTCATAATTCTTCTTCGGTTAATATTTCGTTAAATTAACGAACCTAAATTATTATCATTTCATAATTCTTATTCGGTTAATATTTCCTAACATGGGTCTTTAGAGTAAAACCCTTTTATATGTTACTATTTAAAAACTCATATAATTAAAAGTATGTAATTCTTATTCGGTTAATATTTCCTGACATGTGTCTTTAGAGTAATAAATTGTTTATATGTTACTATTTAAAAAGATATTGAATTTTAATAATCTCAACTTTCACCAATTGACCGTCAATAATCCCAACTTAAAAATTCTCTCTGACAATCCCAACTTGTAAGAATTTTGCCTCCATCGATCCTTTTCTAACTGGGTTAGTTTTTTGTTGACGTGACAGCTTACGTGGCACAAACCTAGTTATTAATGATGTGGCTGCTGATGTGGCACAAACTTAGTGTTTGGATTTTAATAATCCCAACTTTCACCACCATCAACAACCGCCACCACCACCATCAGCCGCACCACCACCACCATCAGCCGCCACCGCCATCAGCCACCACCCACCACCATCATTCGCCGCCACCACCATCACCCGCCACCCACCTATTTTTTGGTGGTGACGGCTGATGGTGGTGATGGTAGTGGGTGGCGGTTGATGGTGGTGGTGGTGGCGGATGATGGTGGTCGTGGTGGGTGGCGGCTGGTGGTGGTGGCGGCGGTGGTGGGTGGCGGTTGATTGTGGTGGTGGTGGTAGTTGTTGATGGTGGTGAAAGTTGAGATTATTAAAATCCAAACACTAAGTTTGTCCCACATAAGCAGCCACATCATCAAATAACTAGGTTTGTGCCACATAAGCAGCCACATCATCAAATAACTAGGTTTGTGCCACGTAAGCTGCCACATCAACAAAAAACTAACCCAGTTAGAAAAGGATCGATGAAGGCCAAATTCTTACAAGTTGGGATTGATAGAGGAAATTTTTGAAGTTGGAATTATTGCCGACCAATTGATGAAAATTGAGAT
>CAMTDV010000917.1:0-10055 GCA_947069175.1 Scalesia atractyloides | reverse complement strand
ACGCCCCATGACCCCGCCTGAAGGCAAGAAGGAATTCGGGTGGGTGACGGGTGTGTTATACAACTCACGTCTCAAGCTGTTCCCTGGGCAAGCTTAAATCTCGTTGGTCAGGTCCTTACACGGTACGGTCTGTGTTTCCCTACGGAACAGTGGAAATAGTCCATGAGGATGGCCGCATGTTCAAGGTCAATGGGCAAGATGAAGTCGTATGTTGGCGGCCCTGTGGATAGGCGTGAGGGGTTGTCCCCCTTCCACCCAAGAACAAATGAATTCGGGGTTGGTGAGTCTAGCTGAAGATAGTAAATAAAATTAGCATTTTTCTTGGGTTTCAGTTTTGTTTTTCTATTGGTTGCTTAGTTTCTTTTAGGTTGCGGTTCGTCTTGGACGCGGGGGATGTTGGAACACATTGTCGATCTTCAAGTATGTTAGTTCGGCTCTTTCTTGGTAGGAAGTTTTTCTTGAGTGACCCGTTCAAGTGCGTTTGTAATTGGGTTTTATATAAAAAAACTGGCCTATCATCAGTGTTTTCTGGCATTGTCAGATCTGATAGTGCAGGTCCATTTCTAGAAGAAGCCCTTAAACCAATTTTCTTTAAAAATCTTCAAAACCCCACTTGAATCTCACAAACTCACTCAAAAATCCTCCACACTTCCTCCTTCTCTCAAGAAATTGTATTCTTTTCACCCCAAAGCTTCGTTCTAGGTACAAAGGCTTTCCACTCTCTCTTTTTTAGTTGTTAAATATTTAAGGTTTGTTCTTCAAGTTAGGTTTTCTTTAAAGTTTTTAGGGCGTGGTCTAATCGTCCGATTCAAGCCGTTTTTTGTTTTTTTTTGTTGTTGTTGTTGTGCTTCACTTGGACCGATTACAAAACCCCCAAGCAAGGTGTTGAAAAATCGGGGTTTTGGGTGCGTTTTAAGGGATTTTGCAGGCTGCGGGTTCGTCTTTAGCACGGTGTGCCAACATTGGGAGACCGTGCTCTTCATAAAAGAGTGAAAAATTTCATCAGGAAACCAGAAAATCTCAAACCGATCGTGCCATCATATGGCACGGTCGTGCGTTATAAATTCTTGGTGAAACTGGAAATCCTGCCAGGAAAATCATCAAGCACGATCGTGCCTTCATAAATTTCTTGATGAATCTGGAAATTCTGCCGAAATTCAGGCAAGCACAATGTGCCCAAAATTTGGCACGGTCGTGCCCCTTTATAAAAAATTTTAGTTTTTTACACAAAATTCACCCAGATTCGGTCTTGCACGATAGTGTTTGAGTGTGGCACGATCGTGCTTCATGAAGAACAAATCCAGAAAACTTCATAAAATTGACATTTACATAAAAGCTTGCTGAAATAAGCATGCACGGTCGTGCCAATAATGGCACGGTCGTGCGAGCCCTTCTGTAAACCGGTTTTTGCTAATTTTCCGCATTATAATTGCTGATTTTTTCTATTCTTGCAGATGAATCACCCATTTCTTCGTTTCAGCGACAATGCCAGGAAGGGCATTTTATTGTGAAGGTTGAAAGAATGTGGGCTCGGAGGCACTTAATCGAGCCTATGAGGACGCTTCAAACGGTCGATCTCGACCTACTCGGTCAGACTGAAAGATTGAGGAGCTTATAACCCCTCCTTGGACCCGCCTATTTGCAATGGCGGAGACCCAATATGTCGAATTAGTTATCGAGTTTTTTTGCCTCGTTCAGGTTTATCTTCCCCTTCCCTGATGTTTATGAGAAAAGAGTTGGTGTTAGTTACCGTCTGGATGGAAGTGGCATCATCAATCGATCAGCAAGTTTGGACAGATACTTGGGTTATATGAGGAGGATGAGATCGAATCGAGTTATTTCACGGCAGTCTGCAATAATGGGAGGCTGATATGGATAAAGCAGCATTCTGGGATCAGATCACTGTACCTGGTCGGCCTAGGATCCACGCCGAGCCAAGGCCACATGGATTCTTGACCCGTTGCACCGCATCATAGAGCGCGCCATCTTCCACGTAATCGGCAGTCGGGGTGATAAAACTGGAAACATCACCACCCGCGACCTTCTCCACCTCTATTGCATGGGTCCAACTGCAATGTCGCAGTTAGTGTTGCAGAAGTCCATCCAAAGGGGTATTGGGTCGACCCCCACATCGAGGATCTGTGGTGGTGCATTCGCCACCAGGTTAGCTAGGCACTACAGGGTGCGGTTGGATGATCTTACCGTAGCTTGTGATTATGGATTACTTGATGTGGCACAGCTGACTGCCATGCATATGATTCACAAGGTTAATGGCATCCCGAAGTTGGTGGATCGTCGGGTAGGATTTGGGACCCACTTCCTGAGGGAGAAAGTGATCCAGAAGAGGGCGATGTTGGTGGAGCCGAGGATGTCCACATGCAGGATGCTCCAGGATTCGGGCCAGTGAGGCTACTGGGGGAGCAGACCCTCATCTTCAGATGGGTGAAATAGGCCAGGGCTTTGGAAGCCCAAGTTGGGAGCACTTGTTTGGTGGTTTTGGTGGTGGTTACGCGCAGGGTGCGTATGGTCCGCATGAGCCGTCTACAGTAGATCTTTGGAGAAGAAAGGATGGGCTAGCGTTGGATCAAACAGGCTGTACGACACGATGTGGACTTGATCCGCGCTGAGCAGCATCGTCAGGGTAATTTTATGGAAGATATGTACGAGCAAAGTAGGCGTAGCTTCGACTGGTTATCCGGGTCTCAGCAATATCTAGCAAGCTCGCTCGGTCATCCGTACACACAGCCGCCGCCGCACTTCACTAGGAGATCCCGGTTTGACCGCCGGGACGATGCCGGTCCTTCAGGATCTGCGGTCAAACGGATCCTAGTGAGTGGCCGGCTGTGTGTACGGATGACCGCGTCCTTCAGGATTGGCGCCAACCCTAATCTTGCAACTCTGTCGTACTTTCATTTGCATTTCTATGTTTGAGGGGTGTACCATTTTGGACTGTCCGTACACTCCTCCGTTGTTGCTTTAAATTTCGTACATTTTTATTTTTATTTTTTATTTAGTGGTTTAATCTTTGAACAATGACAAGGGATTGTTGGGTTGGGTTGTTTATGGTAATCTTGATCATGTTTGTAAGTGTGCAGTTTTGAATTGATGATATGCTAGTCGCTGGATGGTGCAGTGGTGCATTGGAATGTTTCATATCACCTTCTTTCGCTCCATTTCTAGCCTTTGCAAACCATGGGAGTTTTCGTATTCCCGCTTCCTCCACTGCTATACTATTGCATTACTTTATGCTTATTTTTTTTGTGTACATCGTGGGCGATGTACAATTCAAGTGTGGGGAGGTGGTTAAGCTTGTTTATGATTGTCCGAAAAAAAAGATTAATAATAATAATAACAAAACTCTCTTGAATAATCAACTCAACACAAGTTTTATATAAATCTAAAAGTTTTTGATAAATTCACAAAGGTGAACGAAAAATGGATTTGCTCGAATAAAAGTTACCATTTAGTAATCTTTTTTGTATAAAATCGAGCGTGAAAATCGAGCAAAATTCCTACCTGTTTGCCTCGCACAATTTCCCAATACGCCCGTTTCCTTGAGTTATTTTTGAGCCTTATAGCTTTAGAATTATTTTTGCTCATGTTTTTACGGGCAAAGATTGAGTGCGCCGGATGACTTTCGCGATTTAAAACTTGTGTTAGGCATGCATTTCGAGAACACAAAACAAGCACATAACATAAAAATGATTGAGGCAGTAGGAAACCTTTTATTTTTACCCAATTTCAATTATCTTACACCCAAATCACACCCTTAATTAAACCAATTTGAGCCTCTCCCTTTCATTTCATATAAACCACTAAAAATCACCAATCAGCCAATTTAGCATTTTCTTTTTGAACTCATTTTTTTTTGATTTAAAGTCCGATCCGGTTAAGACTAACTTGTAAGCTTTCTTGTATAGTTTATCAATTTATTAGTCATAACATCATAGCTTGGAGTTTTTATCTAGGTAGACGTACTTAGTTCCCTCTAAAGTGGTGAATCAAAAAAAAAAAGAAAAAGAAAAAGAAGAAAAGCCGTGTCAATTGGCTTTGCTAGAGCAATTTTGTGGATACATCCAAGCGGTTTGCTAGCTCTCGGTTAGTTATTTGGATAATTTTATCTTTCTTCACATCAAGTTAGTCGAGTCTCCGGTCTTTAGCCATTTTAGCCACTTTTATAAATCCATTTCCACATTCTTGACCCTAGCCAAACTACAACCCACACAAGACCTCTTGATTTTTGATATGTGTTGGTTAAGTTTTTAGATTTGATCCTTATACAAGCTTATGATATCGCATAGTCATTGTCTTGGCATCGAGTGTTCTAAACATACTCATTGAATTGTATGTTCCCTATATTTTAGTCGAGTGTGTGTGAACATTGCGAGGATGTAAGGTGAACTTGTAGGGATGCCGAGATGGATCATTGCTCATAACCATATTTCATATACTTTTTTGTTTTTCCTTTTATGTCGAGTAATCCGTTTTGTTTTACCCAAGTTATTTATTTGTGCTTATATAACGCTAGTTGAGATGATTGCAAGATAGAAATTTTGTTTACTTTAGTTTGTTTGAGGACAACCAAAGTTCAAGTGTGGGGATGTTTGCTTTATAAGAATTTATACATTTTTAAACGTCAAATATTCCCCATTAATGCGGAAATTCATTGTGTTCATTTAGTTATTTGTGTGAAAATGCAGGTCCGGGCTTCGGCCCAGTAAAGAAACAAAGGCTTTTGGAGCAAATTGGAGCAAAAATGGAACATTTCTGCCAAACTGCCAGATATGGCACGACCGTGCCAAGCACCCAGAAGTCGGCACTATCACAAGCACTATCATCAGACTGCACAATCCGAGTTAAATCAACACTTGGCACGATCGTGCCAACCCCAAGCACGACCGTGCGCCTGCAATCACAGGCCCTGATCAGCTAGTTTCCGAGTTCAACTTAGTCATTTCCGAGTACGATATCGATTAGCACGACCGTGCCAAATGGTGGCACGGTCGTGCCACCTCGGGGAAATTTTAGCGGGACCTTTCCGGATTTGGCATCAAACTTGGTCAACAACTCAGAAAGGCACCTGACACTTACCAAGCACGACCATGCCAAAAGATGGACGTCGTGCCAAATGCCCAGTAGCTTAAATACGTGAATTCAGCTCATTTGAAGGGGAGTTGGAGCATTTGGGTGGATTTCTCTCTCAAGAAGCTGATCTTGGAAGCTTGGAGATTGAAGAAAGGAGCCTTTAGGAGGTTGTATCACTTGATAATCCAACTCATTTAGCTAATTACCTTGTCTTAAACACTAGTATTTTCACTTGTTATTCATGCACAATCCATATTACTTTATGTTTGTCTTAATTATCATGAGCCTTCTAAGCTAAACAATTGTGTTGTTTGAATTTTGTTGAAGCTAATGAACACTTGACAATATGGAAATAGATGTGGTGATTTATGTATGTTAATCTCCATGATGGTATTTATTCAAGTTTCTTGGAATGCATGTTCATGTTTAAAGTTATTATTCTTGAATGTTTGATCATCAAAATTTACATGTAGTGTTGGAAAGCCGATGTAGAGATCATGATTATTGAATCTTGTTAGTTGTTGATTTGATTCATAGCATGAAACTAGGAATGGAAATTGCTAACATGATTAGGATGATGATTTGAATATGAGTATGAATTCTTGCATTTGGATTTGTAAAGATCTTATGAATGTTTATATGAATTCTATGGTTTGTGTTCATGTTGGATTGATGATTTAGGCCAAAGTTGTTTAGCATGACCATGCTTGTGATTTATGTCAAGAGCTTGTTGAAGATATCATTTACTTTAAACCAAGTTAGGGTGATTAATGTGTTGTTCATGTTAGTTTTCCTTAATTTGTAGAGTTAGGAGTTTTGATTAACAATTAACTCATTATTAAAGATTAACATCAATTTAGCAAGAGAACTTAAAGAATGAATCTTAGGTGATTAAAATGTTGTTCATTATAATTTTCCCAAGATTTATAAAACTAGGGGACCTCTATTGGAAACTTAGTTGATTCTAAGACTTGCATCACCATTACTTTTCCTTAAAAGTTGTCATATGTTTATTAGTGGATGCTCAATTCAAACAACCTTTCTTAAATATTGTTCTTGTTAATTCATTTAATTAATTTTTATCCTTACATGATAGTTTAAAAACAATCAAGAAATCTACTTATTGATCGAAACAGGTTTAAAAGTAACGAAAATTTAGTACTGAGACACCGAGTCCACGGATTGAAATCCGGTTCTTACCAGCGAACTATACTACCACCTGACGGGTACACTTGCCCTATGTGTGTGTAGTTGGTTTTAAGTAAAAACTATTTTAAAACCTAATCTGTGTGAACGAAAATTATAATAAAAAATATATTTAATTCACGCACATCAATGATCATCGAAGACGAGGGTAGAGCGATCTGTGGCTACGACGAAAATGCGTCTAACAGGAATTCTGTTCCAGTGAGTGCAAAACAACAAGATTTAAACGATTCTCTCTACGTAACGAGTACATACATCACAACCTACAAGCGACTTGGTGGACTACATTTGGAACAACATACAGAACGAACCCACCGACGACATGTCGGATGAAGACTAGCAGTTTTTTTTAATATTAGGTTTGTTTATTTAATGTAATATTTGAATTAATATTTAATTTTAGTTTTATAAATATATTGCCAAAATTAAAAAGAAAAATAAATTAACTAGATGGGTCGAATCGTTAACCATTTCTTAGTTCCATCCTTGGAGGAAGTCCTCCAAAAACTTTGACTGGATTCTAAATGACGGATCATCCTCAGGAAATTCTGTTACTACCAAGTAGCTTCTGTACAAATTCAAGTTTCACAAACAAGCAACGGGACAGGGGTAGGTGGTAAGTAAAAAATAAGTTAGTAATTTTATCAGATTAACAAAGCAGAGCGTGTAGCCCACGCTTTGAATTTCCAGCAGAATATAAAAACCCCGTGGTCTTAGGTTTTTAGTTTAAGTGAGCCCCACTTAAAACCCTCTTAATTTTTCAAAATCAATCTGCGTCTCAACAGATACAACCACAACAATCGGCTGCACACACCGTCGCCGCCACCGCCATCATGGGAGCTCTCGCCGGTGATTTCACTTGGACCATGGAAGACGATTTCCGGCTCAGAAAAGCCGCCGAGGTATCTTCTTTAAACCTACATTTATCAAATTTTGTTTTTCTCAATTTATATAAGTTTGTTCTCGCTAGGGTTAGTTAATGCACGCATCTTTTATTTGTTAATTGGTGTGTCTTTTTGTTTTTAACTGATTGTTATTGGTAAATTGTGTTGTTCAGGATCTGAATTGTGTATGTTCGTGAATTTGTTGCTTCTAGTGTTTGAACATTATGTTGATTTGTTTGCTTTGGATGTTTAGGTTTATTGTGATCATTGAGGTTTGAATTGTTTGGATCATATATGTATCAGTTTTAAATAATTGATGATTCATACATAAAGATGACACAAAACTTGATGATTCATACATAGAATTCACACAAAAACATGATGATTCTTACATAGAATTGACTCAAAAGCTTGATGATTCATACAAGAATTGACACAAAATTTGATAGATAATATATACAAAGAATTGACACAAAACTTTGACGATTCATTAAAAGAATTGACATAACAAAACTTGATAATATATAGCAAAGAATAGACACAAAACCTTGATGATTCATTAAAAGAATTGAAGATTCATACAATTATTTGATGATTCTTGCGTAGTATTGATACAAAAACTTGATGATTCATTCAAAGAATTGAAGGTTCATACAAAAAGTTATTGATTTATATATAGAATTCACACAAAAAACTTGATGATTGATACAAAGAATTCAAGATTCATATAAACAGTTGATTCATACAAAAGGATGACTATTCTTGCACATAATTGATGATTAGTGCAAATAATTTGTTTGGGATTTTGCTGATTGGGATTCTTTTAAACTCTTCCATTGTCATTGCCGCTCAATTTCTGAACAGGGTTTTTTTTTTCGAAAAATGTATTTTCTTTAAAGAAGTTTAAAGTTTTCAAATATTGCACTTATGTTTGTGTGTTAAATTGTTTGAATTATCACACTTCCAAATAGGTTTTGTTCTCTTCTAAACGAGTATTCAGTATTAAAACATATCGTACTGCCTTATATTTATGAGACATTAACCTATGTATATCTGCCTATTCTTATTGTCATTATTGATATAGACCGGTACCTCGTTGGAATCACTAGCTAGAGGAGAGTAAAGTTCTCAAAACGGTTTACAATCCAACAACTGCAAGATCGATGGCTTGCCATACTGTACGATCCTGTTGTTGCTGCCGAGTCATCAGCTCGTATGCTGGAGTTCGAGCATGCTGACTCAGCTCCAGTTCTAAAAACCGATCATCTGGGAAACATCGAGGAGGATGTTATCCCTGTATGCGGAAAAAGAAAGCCTGAGAGTATACGAAAACGTTTCTACGCCATGCAAAAGAAGCTAAGGCGGGATTATCAGCCAGCTGAAAGAGTTCTGTGAGCCCCTTCAAATCAACGGGCCTGTTGACCTTTTGACTTACGAGGCTCATGATGTTGACATCGTTAATCTTGACGTTAATGATGTAATCAGTATTACAACGGAGATAACAATTGTAACGAAGAGGAATCCGATGGATTTGAAGAGATTCTTGAGTTACTTGAAGCCAAAGGACCGGAATGTTTGCCACCAATTATCGACGAACCGAATTCCGAAAATTTCGATGAATATCCGATAATCCCAAACTTACAAAACGTTAATTTTGGTGACGCTGAGCTGGAAAACCAAATAGTTACTAATAATACCAACAACTATTTGATAAATGACCTTTTTGACATGGAGGAAGACGACATTCCATTGATGGATGCTGATGGGAACTTAATCGACATGTCGTACATCGACGATATGAGCTCACATTGGCTCGATTCTCCTAACAGTAGTAGCAATAACCTAAACACGATACCGTTTTCGTAAATGAGTTTCTCAATAATAGTAATAAGAGTCGGACCGAATGTGACAATCAGGAAACAAAAATGTTGGATGGTTTACTGGTAACATCGTTCAAACCACCTGTTACATCAGCAATCATCTGCACGTTAAACACCGAGGACCCGGAAATACCGAGCAACGATGATGTTTTTCTTCTAAATCTTGTTCCTTCTACGTCTCAAGAAATGCAAAGGATGCTTATAAGCCTCCACTGCCACCTCAGCATATGAAAAAGATTTTAGAGTTTCGAAGCCGATAATCCCGAAAAACAATCGGTATGAACAATCCAGTTTTCTTCACCGATAATCGGTTCACAATTTCGTTCAGAAATACAAGTGGGTCAAAGTCAAAGGATTAAGCAGGATTTTTGTAACGAAGATCGATCGCAAGTTTGTCCGCAATCATATCTAGAAGCAATCTTTTTCCTGCATGTGAGAAAGCGACAAGTATAAAATCTGAGCAGGAAAAGCATCATGTAAGTTCCGTAAGGACGGTTTTTGATAATAAAATAGGCGGTTCGGATATTGTCACAAACCATGCTCAGTTGAATCCTATGACTGCCGTTCGACAAGAAGAACCGTTTAACGTTGAAATAGACTCTACGGAAGTGAATGATCTAAGTTTGGTCCCAATAAACGAGGAAGCAATTTCATCTCAAAGTGATGATGACGGTGATTACGATATGCCTAGTTTTTCTGATGTTGAAGCAATGGTAATTGTTATTTATTAGACTCTTTTTCTTTAATTTTTTTTGGTTTTGAAAACTTAGTCTTTTATTAATTTATTTTGACTTTTTATTTATTTTATTTTTTATAATTATGCAGATACTTGATGAGGATACGAGTCTAGACGAACAGCATTTATACATGACTCGAATTGGGAGTTCTGAGCTTCTACAAAGTACATTTTTTTACGTACAGATTCAATAGAAGATCTCAATTTGAAACTTTTGTAAAAAAATGTAACCTATAGTTTTAATTTAATTTTGCAGCCTTTAAA
>CAMTDV010000909.1:0-10454 GCA_947069175.1 Scalesia atractyloides | reverse complement strand
CTAAACCACATCACTTTCTCATTACATGGGTCTTCAGAACAGGTTGTAACTTGCAAATATAGTTCAGAAAAGGATAAAAAAAGATTCGAATCTCAAGCCTAAATTTCTACGCTGAATCGTCTACCTTAAATTAGAAATTAGAACCATGTGAACAAAATTCCAATGGCGTGGAAGGCATGTTTGGATCAGTGGCGGATCTAGGATTCGTTCGTAGCGGTAACGTTTTATAAAAAAGCGGTAACGAAATCGAAAAAACGTCAATTTTTTCCAAAATTTACACTAATTTTACACTACCGCCGGAGCGCCAAGCGTTAGCGGGCGTTGCCCCTAGTTAAACACTAGATCCGCCCCTGGTTTTGGATAAACGGTGTTTCTATTTAAGTGATTGAGCTCAAACAAGAAAAGAATAGCAACTTATATATAGTACATCAAATAACCATCACTAAGAATACAATTATAAAGATATGAAAAACAAATTGTTGCTGGAAGAAAACTGCAGGTGTACAAATACTCGCTCAAATGAGATTCTCAACTAGTCTTGAGTGATTGGTTCTTGCATTGGATGCAGCATTCATTCATAAGATGGGGTTAAACATTCATCAACCATATCAACAGATTCGGGTTCTCTAAAGCTGCAGCAACTCGTTCTTTATCATTCAATTGCTTGTTCACTGCATACCAAAGTTGAGTTGCAAAAAGGAAATGAATATTAGCGTCCGTATCCAAATCTTTAAAGTATTTCTAACTACCAAAAATGAGGTTATCGTTGATGTAACTGTAATGGATGCCCCACAACTCACAAGGGGTGTCGAGAAACGGGTGCAGGCAAAATCTATTTAACCAGGTTTACATTTGTGATAAATGTCAGGGTGTAACTCAAAACACCAATAAAAAGACAATGCAAGAAGCACATGTGTTTTTATTTAAAACTTATTCTAGATGACACTTTAAAAACAACCCATTCCAAGAATTACTATTGTCAGTTTTAGAGCCGACCAATTTCAATGAATTCGTACAAAAAAGGGCCCGTTCAGCTTCAATTTTATCAAAAACAAGTCTCAGGTAAAAATGTTTAAATTAGCTATAAAAGAAATGAGTAAGATGAGCTAGATACTCCTAAAGTGAATTAAATGCATCCATTGACCAATACTTGGTTACTATTTACTATTTGACCCGCTAAAGAGAGGGGGGGGGGGGGGGGGGACAGACCTGCATCTTCGGTTGCATGAGTCCCAGGAGCCACCTTTATGTCAACCTAAACAAACCAACATTTTCTAACTTTAGGACAAGAATACAGAAAGAATAAAAAAGTTCAAAAGGATACATCATGACCATATTTGCATGCAATTATAAGCAACAATGACACCTTAACAATATATTTAAAGTTAGATTCATAATAGATAAACAATAGGAACAGGCAAGGTACAATCTAAGTAACTTCATAATGTTAATTAGTAGATCCTATACCAAACCTTAGCATATTTAAAAAAAAGTATTAACTGTTTCAATACTACAACATTTTAGGCGACATATTTCATGGGAACCTTTCATATCATAATCCAAACATCCTAAATGTTTTATATCGGGTCACCGACCCGTTCAATCGAACCGAGTTGCACCAACCCAATATGTCACACATGCATAATATAATAATCCACAAGGTGCCACTTGATTCGATATATAACACTAAATTTTTAATATATTATATGCATGTGTAATATATCGGGTCGTGGTCGTTGCAACTCAATTCGATTGAATGGGTCGGTGACCCGATATATAACACAAATTTTCTTGCAAAATTTTCAAACAGAGCTGTAGCAATACCTTGAAACGAGAAGGCAGGCTGCGCATAAGTTTAACCCGCAAACAAAGCCCAATTATAGTCGCCATACTACAATGCTCAACCGTTGGAGTGAAAGTGACACTGAAATAAACAAAACAATTTTTTCCTCTTTACGTCCTAATAATATCATTAACACGAAAGCCCCGAGGAAAGATAGCTTACCGAATATAACTGCGCTTGTCATCTACCTCAACAGCATCTTCCGTGATCACCTTAAGCTCTTCTAGCGAATACGGATGCTCCGGATCTTTAATATCTCTAATATGGTGTAAGAACATTAAGAATGATACAAACCAAATACGGATTTTACATTTAAGACCAAATCATCATAGGGGTGTTCATTCGTTCAGATATCTTCAATTTTGAATTTTTTTTCGCCCTAACAGTGAGCCGAACCTATCCAAACTCAAAAATGTCTAACCAAACCGAATTCAACCGATTTATCCAGTTATTATTCAGTTTATTCATAGCGACATTTGGGGAACCAAAAACTGAACCGAAACCAAATTCATAATTTCGGATAGGAACCCAATCAAAACCGAACCCAAAACAGAATTCACAATTCAATTCTCTTTTCTTTGGTTACGGATACGGTTCGGTTATCGGATTCTTGGCACCCCTAATCATGCATATAACAGGTAACTATGATTTCCAACTGATCCCACATATAAATACAGATGTTATAAATGATATAATAAAAAAATAAAAAACTTGAAGGATATCGAATATTTCTAATTGATCAATAAGTTCAGTTGAATATTCATCAAAACCGGCATCACCGGGTCTGCTTCGAGCGGGGCGTTCTTTCTTCTCGTATACAACTGGGTTTGCGTTGATTAACGCAGGGGCCATTTTGATATCAAGTTTGTTGTCTGCAGTTGAATGAATGAATTATATTATTAATTTGTAATCAGAAAGGAATGGTTTTTGGGGTTTTAGGGTTTTGAAATTGGGGGTTTTTGATAGAGGAATCAGTGAAAGAGAAAGTACCTGTGATTAGGAGATGATTGATGAAGAAGATGAAGTCGTGGATTTGATTGAATCAGCAAAAACTTTTGTGTTGAAGAACAATCGTTCGAAGATAATAAATATTATTATGTTTTTATCATCAAACGTTATCGAGCGGCGGAGGGGTTCAACAAAATAAATAAAAAGAGAAAAATGCATTTTAGTGTTTACCTATTTTTCATTTTATTCTTTAATTTTTAAAATTACTGCTAAGTCCTCAACTTTTGCAATTTCTTCCTAGATAGTTCCCTGAGATGAATGAGGTTAGATTTCTCATTAGGTGAGTATGAAATGACTATAATACCCTCAGTAATAAAACTATTATTAAATCATTATAAGAAAATAAATTATATCACCGATCCCTTCCAATCCTTTGGGACCCACCCACAACCCATCATCATCTTCAACCTATCTTCACCCCACCATCAAACACCCATCCTCATCTTCACTGCATACATATATACAGAGAGAGAGACACGTAGAGAGAAGAGAATGCAGAAAATCGTGACAGAAAGGGAGATATCGAATGGGGGAGAGAATAGAGAGGATAATCCATTTAATTTTAAAATCCGTTTGATTTGGTTCCACAGGAGATTTTGGCTACGAGGTGTTTGATTCAGCTGGATAAGAGGTCCCGTGAAGTTCACGGCTGCGATGGTTGCAGCGTCGGCTGCTAATACGCCCAGTAAGAGAATAAGCCGGAGAGATTCTTTGGTGTTGAAGTGTGAAACCAGAGTATGTATTTTGTTTTAATTTGGATTTTTTTGTTTGTTTGTTGTTTTGTTGATTATATAGTGTTTGAGCTAGTTGTTGTAGTGGTAGAGGTATAATTTGTGTTATTTATAACTGTACATATATTTGATTTGTCAGTTCAAAAGAAATTGGTGTTTATTATCTCGATTCTTATAGGTAAAATTTGTAATACACGGTGTTATGAAAGAAATTGGTGCTTGTGTGGGTCTAAGTCAATAAATATTTATGCTGCATTTTAGTTTTCAGCCATGTTAAGAGACAGAACTAGATGCAACTTTAATCTTGTACAATTTACCCACCTTTTAGACTTGGTTTAAAAAGGCACGAGTGCCATGGCAATGGTGAATATCGGTTGGTGTTCTGGAAGGGGTGGGTGGTGGTATGGTAGTAGCATTTTTTTTCCGGTAGGGTGAGGTTGCGAAGTGTTATGGTGTGAAAGGTGGATGATGGTGGTGTAAAAGGTGGAGATGGTGGTTGGGTGAAGAGTGGGTAAGATGAAATGGGTGGGGTGGGTGGTGGGTTCTACATAAATGTTAAATATTAATATATTCAATTTAAATTTTTAGTTATTAAATTAACAGTAAGGGTATTAAGGTTATTTCACACTCACCTAACTGAGAAATCTATCCTCCATCACGTCAGGGATTATTCGGGAACAAAATTGTAAAAGTTGAGGACTAAACTAATAAATTTTAAAAATAGGGATTTTGTATAGAGATGAAAAATAACAGTTTCAAACCACCATGACTATCCGGCGATTTTTCCAACCTAGAATATGAAATGTAAGATACGATGTTCGCGGTTCCATTTGGTTATATGTGTCGTGGTTCTCGTTACCGGTTATATTGGTATTTTTAATTACCGTTGAAGTCGAAAGTGCCGAACCAACATTCAGTATATAATGGTTAACCGAACTAAGGGGTTGTTTGGTATAGAGATTGACATAATAACCAGTTTCAAACCCGACCTGATAGAACCTATCTGGAACCGATTCCAGTTCCAACCTGACGTATAGAAGAGCCGGTTCCGGGTTCAAGATACCCGACTGTTCATCCGGTTCCACATTTTAGGATTATAAATGGGTCGTACCCGGTTCCTACCCGTACCCGGTTACTACCCGTACTCGGTTCCATTGTACCCGCGTATAAGTTACCGTTGGAACGGGTTCTTGAAAGTTGCAAACAACATTTCATGTCATATATTACCGTTAGAATCGGTTTCTGACCGTTGGAACGATTATTATAAATAGTATGCAATTTACATTTGTTCATCACACAAATCCTCATCTTGTTCTTGTATCCTTTTCTTCTTGTGCTTGACATCCTTTTCTACAATGGCTTCTAAGCATTCTAAAACTACAAATTCCCCATCCGTCAACAATGTTCTTAATACCGCTCCATATGTTGTTGGAACATTATCACATAGTCGCAATATGTAAGTATGGAGCAATTGGGACTTGGTCGAAATGAGTGATGGTTCGCAAAAGGCCCAATGCAAACATTGTGGCTCCTTGTTAAGCAAGGACTCTAATTCCACGTTAACGAAGCATGTTAAAAAGTATTATAAAGCTTTAAAAGAGTTGACACCCGGTCAAGTTCAACTAACAAAAGATGGTACGATATTCCGTTATGAACAAAAGTTAGCTCGTGATAGGATGGCGAAGTTGGTGATTCAAAAAGCGTTGCCGTTTGTACACTTCGACGACCCCGATATTACTAAGCTTATTAGGGAGACGCTTCAACCTCGCTACAAACATGTAAGTCGTCGTACTTTAAAACGTCATTGTTTAAATTTATGGGAAAATGCAAGAAAAGATTTAATTGTTTTCTTTAAATTTAAAAACTAGTGTAAACTTAACTAGTGATGTGTGGTCAGCTCCACACGGTTTACCGGAATCGTACATTGGTGTCACTGCTCATTGGGTTTCTTTAGCGTCGAGTTGGCCGTAGCCATCATGAACTTTCCGCAAGCTTTGCACCTAGCCATCTCATCGCTGTCAGACATCAAACACAAATCGAAGTGCTTCCAAATTGACGGGTTTCGTTTGGTTTCCTAAACCATCACAACTTCGTCATTGCATGCCATTGACCTTTGAGAATATGGATTCAAAGGTTTAAGTATTGAATGTTTGTGGTGTTAATGAAAGGGAATGGAGAAGATGGGTTATTTAGAACCAAAAAACCAATTTTAATAATAAATAATCGGTTTCCAATGGCATTATATCCGTTGGAACCGGTTCCTAATAGTAGATTGGCAGCTTTTGGTTTCAAATATCCGACATAACCGATTCTTGTCAGGAACCGGTTCCACACTACCTGTAACCGGTTACAATCGGTTCTAGTTTTATTGGCTAATACCCGGGTACGACCTGGAACCGGTTCTTCAAAGGAACCGGTTCAATTCACTATCATCAGGAACCGGGTATGGGTAGGAACCGGGTACGGGTATTAAAAAGAACCGATTATGCCCATCTCTAGTTTGGTAACTTCTAAACGGGTAAGTGTTGAACTAGTAAGAGGTCTGAATGGATAAATGTTGAACCAGTAAGATATCTAAACTATTAAGAGTCAGTATAATGCTTAACTGTTCAAAGGGAAATGTATGAATAATTCAGATTAGAGACCTTAACCATTCAGACAGGGGCGGATTTAGGTTGGTGTGACCGTAGTCACGGGACAACAGTGATTTTTGAGTGCTATATAGAGTTGTAGGTACGAGTTTTTCGAGTGACTTCATTGTTTTTTTGGATGGTGACTTCATTCTTGAATACTAGAGAGAGATTGGGAAGAAATGAAATGTTCAAAAAAAAAGTTGCAGGTTTATTAATGAGGTTTGGAGAAGATGAAATGAGAAAGGACAAGAAAATGGAATATGTTCTACATATATTAATATTAATAATAAATGAAAATTGTTAAGACGTGGTAAAGTATTTTCTCAAACACTAGGAAAAAGCAAACTCAAGTGACTAGCATCTTGCTAGTGTCTCTACGTTCTTGAGTAGATTAAATTGATAATTCCTAAATTATCCATACAAAAATGTAATCATTGAACGATTAGCTTTCATAATAAACGATTAGCTTGTTATTATTTTTTCAAACATAATACATAAAGTTATAAGATATAACCCGAACCGAATTGAGTTAAATCAATTTTTTATTATTATTAGTACCTCCTGACCTAGCCTGACCCGAACCTGAGTTTATATGTCCGCTTTTATGAAATTGAAGCATCTCAAAACAGTGACATCGTAGGAACAAATTCCTGGATCTGTCACTGCATTCAGACTCAGTATAATGTTTAACCATTCGAAGGCAAATATCTAAGAATGAGAATTAGATATAGAAAATCCAGGGAAACCTACACAAGTTAAAAAAATGCGCTTCTAATATACATAGGCGTATGTATGTCATGTACATAAAGTAAATGAACCTAATTCATTCATATGTTTTTCAGTTTTGTATCGTTTACGGATACATATATAGATTATATTGCCAAATTATAACATGTGTTGATTATAATATAAAACAAATTTGTTTATGTTTAAGAAAATAAAATTAACATATAACAGGTCTATTTTTACTATTTTTGTTTTTGTTACTATTTGTGTTCTCTTTAAATCCCGATACATGTATTGGATTTCAAATTACTAATGTGGTGCTAGCTCACTTGCTAGAGACTTTTACTTTTTACGTAAAAGGATTTGAGTTTAATCCCGACCAAAGTAAAAAAAAAATTGGTGTGATTTAGTAGGAGTTTGAGTATCATTAGCCATTTTACGTATTGCATTTCATGTTTCTTTTACTAGTCATAACGAAAAGACAACTTGATTGCCTCGGATTTATCAAATTGTTATTTTAATTTATGATATCAACTTCAATGTCCAATTTAGTGTTTGATTTTATTAATTTAGTTTAATGTGACGATGGCGACCCTTTGGTCACCGCCCCTTCCTCTTCTCTCTCCCTATTTCCTCTCTATTTTGAGGAACCCCCAAGAAAAAAAACACTACAACGTGGAGGTAGTGGTGGTGACCAGACAACGTGGAGATGGTGATCGTGGTGGTGGTGTGATGGCGGTGTCCATCCTGTCACCGCCCCTCTCTTTTTTGGTGACCGTGGTGGTGGTGTCATGGCGGTGTCCCTCTAGTCACCACCCCTCTCTCTTTTCTCTCCCTTTCCCCCATCCAGTTCTCTCATCTAAAGTGAAACCGTTAAAGAGAGCAAGGTGTAAATCTAGGTATCACGCGTCTCATAGGGGAATGCCCGTCTAGATAGGTGAATAGGAATAAACCACGAATACAAATAATACTCATTTTTATTGTCTTATTAATAGATATAAATTTAAACTTTATTGTACCAGTTTTAAAATATTCATTTCTAAATTCTTGTAATTATCTTTTAACAATAGTTATCTAGATTTTAAGATAAATACATCACAACTTATATTTTGCACTATTAAAAGTTTTGAACTCTCAATCTTTTAGTTGTGAGGCATAAACCTTAACCAAGGAAAGTCCCTTCACTCCCTTGAGGCGCATTGATGGGGCTTCACCATGGTAACGGGGAAGAAGGTGAGTTGCAGGCTCTCTAGCTGATGTGGATCTGACGTGGCGCTGACGTGGTGTAAGCTGTCATTACAAGTTTTTTGATATGTAACATACAAACGAACAAGTATGATTTATTTGTACCCAAATTCTCACACTAGGAGATAGTACATTTATTAAATATAATTCTACCAAATGAATGACAGCAACATACACCTAATTTATAACGCGTTTTAAATAGAAGATATAGTAGCATGAATTAGAGATATCGTTGCAAATACTCATCAACACTAGTGTATTGGACCTTCAGATAGAGCTTAGGAGCTTCTTCTCCCTCGTTACCAATTTCGAAATTCATCAACCAACCTTCATAGTAAACGTGATAGATGCGTGCAAGTCCCGCTTGAATAGCTTTGTCGTCCATACCTAAAAACGATGGCTTATGCTCACTTTTTATGGAAGCAAGAAAGTCTTTAGCAGATATGTTCACTTTCTCGAATGTTTGATTCGTAAGTTTCTCCCATTTTTCAACCAACTGGTTGTGCGTAACAATGTTCTTGGGTGGTCGAAGATACAACGTCTTGTTCAACATGCGAGAATCATCTACAGTCTTTATAGTGTATGTTGCAACATCACCCTCATCCATGAAAACAACTACACAAATTTTAAAGAATTTAAGAACATCAATGAAATTAAGCCAAACACACACACACAAATATATATATATATAGGGGAGGACTCCACTAAAAAATGGATTTTGCCTAAGTAGCCTAAAAAAAATTCTGGTGATTACATGTGCCACCCCTTATAAGTAGGATGGAAGGGTATTTTGGTCTTAAAACACAAACTCCCACCCGTTTGTTTTTTCAAAATACAAAACAAAAAATCTAGTACATAAAAATGTAGCACAAAAAATCAAGTACAAAAAAATCCAGCACAAAAAAAAATCCAACACAAAAAATATAGCACAAAAATAATCAAGTACAAAAATTCCAGCACATAAATGTAGTACAAAAATTTAATACAAAAAATCTAGCATAAAAATGTTATACAACATAGAAATCTAAGCCATTTTTTGGTTTTTTTGAAATCACATATTTTATATAGCAATATGGTGCTTAAATTAAAGATATAAAGATGCTCGATTTTATGGTGCAATTTAAAAAAAAAAATAATGTTGTATGAAAAAGTTATGAACGTTTAAAAAATGAGGGGGGAATATGCATTTGCCTTGCATGTGGAGAGAGAAAGTCAATAAATAGACTATTACGAAAATACCCTTACACTCATTTTTTTCATACACTCTGATCTTAACCATTGATTTGGAAAATAAAAGGTCAAGATTCATTCTTATCTTTCTTAGACAAAATCAACTTTTTATTTGATCTTACCCCTATATATATATATATATATAGGGGTAGGTTATTGTACAAATAGACTTAACGTATGAGTGTACGCGAACTTTCTTCAACATGCGATTTCATGATTTGCCATGCGAATTCATCAAAAAACACATTCCATGCGATTTGTTGAAATCCCATGTGAATTCAACAAAACAAACCAACATGCGATTTGTCCGACTCCAAAACACGCGCTTTCTTATAATGTGCGAATTCGCCACATCGTACCATCGTACATTTTGCCCAATTGTATTTTACACTTTTCCTATATATATATATATATATATAGAGAGAGAGAGAGAGGGTGTGTAAAATACATTGTGGCTTAACGTACGAGTGTACGCTGGGTGAAGTCCGCACGTTATAAAACCCAAAAATGAAAACCCGCATGTTGCAAAATAATCAAGGCCGCATAATCTTCGTTTTCAATTAGCTTTGTGATTGATCAATTTCGTCCGATTCCTTTCAAATTTCTTTTCGTTCTCAGTTCATATTCGCCATTGTTCGGTCAATATTCATCGGTTTATGTTCAAATTCATCTTTGAGTTTGAAAATTTTCATAAAAATGACGACCTCGAACAATGACCGTAGAACAGAGGATGAATTTCGTCCAATTCATTTCAATTTTCTTTTTCGTTTCAGTTCAAATTGGCCATTGCTCGGTCAATTTCATCGAATTGTGTTAAAATTCATCTTTGATTTTGAAAATTTTCAGCAAAATGACGACAGACCGTAGAACAGAGATGCAGGAACATGACAGAGGATGCAGGAAATAATCCCGCATGTTGAAAGTAAAATCCCGCATGTTAAAAAATAATCCCGCATGTTAAAGGAAATAATCCCGCATGTTGTATCTGAGTCTCGTACGTTAGCGTACGTTAAGAGAAATTGTATGTTAACCGCCCTC
>CAMTDV010000905.1:0-10019 GCA_947069175.1 Scalesia atractyloides | reverse complement strand
CACGTACATTATACACAATGTATTTGTAGAACTTTTCTATATATTTCAGGGGGTTTCCCAATCATTTTGGGGCGAATATTTAGATACAATAATCCTATAAAAGGGTTTAATATTTTAATATATGTAATAATTTTATGTGAAAAACAAAAAAAGCTACATGAAATCAAAACCTTTCTTGTGCACAAAATGTACCCCAGTCAAGAGGGGGCTCTGGCTGAAGCTCCTCAAGAAATTTTTTGGACATGCCCTCTTTTACGCATGTCACCTAAATTTGTCTGAAATGACCCCTCATCTGGGGCACAAAATGCCCCCAGGCGGGCTTTTTTACGGATTTAAGCTTATAAAGAGAACATATTTTATCTTCTTTTTTACACTCTAGGGGAGTGTGGGGCTTAAAAGTTTTGCTATGTAAAAAGAAAGAAACAAGGGAAAAAGAATGTAAATTTTAAAACATTTTCTTGTAAGGCCATTATGTTGACTTATTAGTTTAAATTTTGACTAACTGAAATTTCCTACTTAAAATGCTAATAATATGTTTTTATCATTTAAACAAACTCAAACTCCATCCTTCAAAATAGGAATAAAACCTTTTGGCACTTTTTGTTTTAAATAAAATAGTTTGGGGTTTTGTGGAAAGTTTAAAAGGTTAAATATAAAAAATTTAAACCCTTTTTTTTTTCCCTTTCCCTAATTATCTGTTTTGTCACTTTGGTCCACAAGTGTAGAGTATAACAAACATCTATTTAACCAAATGCTTGCTTATTTTAAAAAAAATGCTTTTCTTCTTAAATTATTTCAGTATTCATTTTTGGTTTTTTTTTTTCATTAAGGATTAAAGGGCCCAAAAGGTTGATTTTTTGACAAAAACTTGAAGTCGTTTTTCATGGGCTTTTTAAAGGGAATCATTTTTAACTAATTCAAATTTTTATTTATTAAATTTTTTAAGTAAAGAACACGGATGTCCCTGTGGTTTTTCTAAAATTTTGGTTTTTTGGGCTCTATTTTTTTTCCCCAAAAAACGCAAATGGCCTTTTTTGGTAATTTTAGTGGAAAATTTTCAAAAATTTTTTAGGGAAAGGGGTTAACTCGTTGAATAGGCAATTTTTCGATATATATTAATCAAATTTTGGGGATGCGGGAAAGGCGGGCTTGGTTTTTATAAAAGAGCTAAATGTGTTAATCGGATTTATACCAAATACATTTGATTAAAATGTGCCGATAATCTTGTGGGTGTTGGGAAAAAAACTATTGGGCCTAATTAATTTATTAGTGATTTTTGGGGCCCGAATAAGTAAAATCAAATTTAATTTTTAAAATTTGGGGCCCTCCAAACCCCCGGGGAATTCAGAAAGTTGGACTCCACTTTAATTGGAAAAAGGGTTTAATTACTTTAAGATAAATAAATTCTAATTTTTAATAAAAATTTAAAGCCCGGTTATTTTGGGGGCATAACTGACCGCAAGTTTAAACGGGTTTTTTAACCCGTTTTTTAAAACTGGGAAAAAAATAACACATGGAAAATTTTATTTGCCCAAGTTTGATATACGGTATTTTGATATTCTCAAAATCACAATCCTGTTCTTGTTATGAATTGAGTTTAAATCGTTCGAACTTTTGAGTATACCGATCAAATAGTTCGTTCTGATAGTTTTCATACGACTCTCAATTCAATCCAAGCAATTTTATTTGATTCACTGTGGTCATACATCAATCCAAACCAACAAAGAACGAACTATTTCAACATGACTGGTGAATCTGCAAGTGACATGACAAGCAAATTCGTGAAGTTGGAGAAATTTGAAGGACAAGATTTTAGGCGCGGGAGGAAGAAGATGCACTTCTTGTTAACCACACTAAAAGTTGTGTACGTTCTGAGTACACCGATGCCGCCTGAAGGAGGGGAAAACGAACCCCTTGATCAACAGAGGAAAAGGTTGAAGTGGGAAAATGATGATTATATATGCAGAGGGTATATATTGAATGGAATGTGTGATGGGTTGTTTGATCTGTACCAGAATGCAGTGTCTGCCAAGGATCTTTAAGATTCTCTTGAATCCAAGTATATGGCAGAGGATGCATCTAGCAAAAAGTTTCTGGTGAGCAATTTTAATACCTACAAAATGGTTGATAATAGACGGTTATGGAGCAATATAATGAATTATCGCACATATTGGGTCAATAAACTCAACACAATTTGTATATGGATGAGTCAATTTCCGTGTCAAGCATCATTGATAAACTCCCCCCATCGTGGAAAGATTTTTAAACATACCCTTAAACATCAAAAGGAAGAATTGACGTTGGTTCAATTTGGAAGTCACATCCGGATCGAAGAATCTCTTCGGGTTCAAGAAGTTGATAAAAACAAGGGTAAAAGTGTGGTTGGTCAATCTTCAATTAATATAGTGGAGTATGATGGGAAATCGGGCAAGTATAACAAGTTCAAGGGTAAAAAAAAATGCATGTTTGATCACAATGATAAAAATTCAAACAAGAAAGCCAAAAAGACATGTTAGATGTGCCACAAAGTGGGACACTTCAAAAGGATTATCAGGTGAAGCTTACGGGAAACAACAAAGGTTCAAGTGGAGCGGGTCCAAGTGGGTCCAAGGATCCACCAACTCAAACGGGTACGTGCTCTAAATTTTATTCAAATGTAAAGAACTTTAGTGATTGTTTAGTGAAGGAAAAGGTTCCATGCATACGACATAAAATACAAAATGGTTTAATTCACATGAAAGTCTCTGTACTGTTGGAAAAAATTTAGTTTCAAAAGCAAAATGTTCATGTGATAATAATAAATTAATTAATTGTGAAAATAAACTGCAATACTACAAATATAATTCACAAATTGATTTGGAAAAGGTAAACCAAAACATTGATATGTCAGGGAATTTTTCGGCAATTAATACATGTGACCCATCTTTGGGCCCGAGTCAAAGAACAACACAAGACTTGGGCTGTAGGAATAAATCAAATGATTTAATACATGGGCCATGGTGGAAATCGAAAGAATCCGAATATCCGATTCTAGCCACCATGGCTCGTGATATACTAACTGTCCAAGCTTCCACGGTAGTTTCGAAAAGTGTGTTTTCTCTTAGTGGCAGAGTTTTGTCAATTAGAAGAACAAGACTAACTCCGGAATCGCTAGAGATGGCAATATGCTTAAAGGACCATTTGGATGCCGTTGATCGTGTTCAACATAAAACTAGTCTAGAAGATGAAGTTGAGTTAGAGCATAAAATTGTTGACGAAGAGGAGGACGAAGAAGTGGAGACTAACGATTCGGACGACGATTGTACCGAGGTACCCGCACCTAAGAGAAACTCATCGGAAAGTGTTGCACATGCCGCTAGTAAACGATCAAAGAAATAAAATCTTCCTGGAACCGGTTCTGAGTAATTTTTTATTTTTTTTGTAACGGTTAATTTTTTATATATATTGTAACCGATTAATTTTTTTTAATTTTAACCGATTATTGTTACTATTTTTATTTATCAATGTAACTAATAATAAAAATCAAACAAAAACTTTATTAAAAACACCAAACCAAACGGGTCACATCAAACATTTGAAGAACCGGTGCAGGAACCTTCTCCCGTCTCATTTTTCTTTGCCTTCGTCAATGGGCAATGCCGCTCAGTGTGTTTCTTAAGGGTTGAGTTGGCGGCGGCCTTCATAAATTTTCCACAATCTTTGCATCTAGCCATCTCGTGGCTGTCGGACATTAAACAGAGATCAAAATTCTTCCATATAGCAGGGTCTCTTTTGTCTCTAAGACCGTAACAACTTCATCGATGCATGCCATAGATATTTGCAAGAACTTAGAAGTTGATTGATTTGGTAAGTTGATGATGGTGAGTGTTAAGTTTAGAAATGGTAAGTAGGAAGGGGTTTATATACAATAAAAAACCGATTTTTTTAATAAGGAACCGGTTTCCAACGGTAACATTTATGTGGAACCGGTTCTGAATAGTAAAATGGCAGGTTTGACTGTCAGGAACCGGTTCTGAATAGTAAAATGGCAGGTTTGACTGTCAAGAACAGGTTCCCAATAGTAAATGGCAGGTTTGACTGTCAGGAACCGGTTTCCAATACTGTCAGAAACCGGTTCCGCACCATACCCGGTTCCACACCATACCCGGTTCCACACCATACCCGATTCCATAATACCCGTACCCGGTTCTACACGGTTCCATATTCTTGGGTATGAACTGGACCCGGTTCCACACCATACCCGGTTCCAATGACATCCAAGCAGAACCGGGTCCGGGTTGGAACCAATTCCGGGTAATAATAAAACCCGATTATGCCCATCTCTATACATGGCAGCCAAATTATTAAACATGGTGGACTCCTTGAGGAGTATGGATCTATATTAGGCCCACTCGAAAATAATAATAACGAGCCATTGGGCTGCCATGGGTCTGGAAAAGACTTTAAATGCAACGACCCAAAAATTAAAGATGCTCTGTTTCAAATGGAAAACGGTTGGGTTGTGGCGTTGAGAATTGTTGTTCTATAATCAATAATAATTTGGGTTTTGATTTAAATACAAGTCACCAAATTAATTCGCAGGATTATTCGAATAAAAAATCTTATTCGGATGGTTATTTGGATTTTAATATTAATTCGGTTGCGAATTATGTATCTTTTATCACTGAATTGTTTTCTGTTCAGGATGATGATTTTGCATGGTGGGTAAACTCGGGAGCTACGGTACATGTGTGCAAAGATCTAATGTGGTTTGAAAAATGCAAACCCATTGATGATGGATCTGAATTACGAATGGGAAATGTAGCAACCGAGCCTATCAAAGGTGTCGGGAAAGTCAAGCTTGTATTTACTTCTGGCAAACACTTATTATTAGATTATGTGTTGTATGTTCCGGGTATACGGAAGAACTTATTGTCGGGTATTGTATTAAATAATTATGGGTTCAAACAAGTCATTGAGTCTGACAAGTTTATCTTGTCTAGACATGGAACCTTGTAGGATTTGGATATTTATCTAATGGTATGTTTAAGTTAAATGTTCTTGTTCCGTTTGCTAAAGAATCCGTTTGCATTGCTTCTTCTAGTAATAAAGTAGATAATGAATCAAATTTGTGGCATATTAGATTAGGACATGTTAATTATTTTAGAATTAAAGGCATGTCTAAAATGAGTCTTATACCCGCTTTTGATATGAATAATAATCAATGCCACACTTGCAAGTTAACCAAGATAACAAGAAAACCTTTTAAATATGTCAAAAGAGAATCTAAGGTTTTAGAACTCATTCATTCTGACTTATGTCATTTTCATAATACTCCCCGCTTGGAAATAAAAATATGTTGTGACCTTTATTGATGATGCTTCGAGGTTTTGTTATGTCTACTTGTTACATGCAAAGGATGAAACTTTAGATAAATTTAAAACATATAAACAAGAAGTAGAATTGCATCAAAAGGATTTGATTAAAAATCTTCGTACAGATAGAGGTGGTGAATATTATGATCCAGATTATTTTCAATCTACTGGCATCATACATCAAACCACTGCTTCTTATACACCTCAACAAAATGGTGTACCTGAGAGGAAGAATAGGACACTAAAAGAAATGGTTAATTCTATGTTGTCTTATTCGGGTTTGAGTGAAGGATTTTGGGGTGAGGCTATGCTGACAGCCTGCTATTTATTGAATAGGGTCCCAAATAAAAGGACCAAGGTAACCCCATATGAGACCTGGCACAAAAAAGCACCAAACTTAAGTCATCTTAAAGTTTAGGGTTGTAGAGCTGTAGTAAGGCTCGCTGAACCTAAGATGAGAACCTTAGGTGAGAGAGGCATTGATTGCATATTCATTGGATATGCTGAACATTCTCTTGTTCATAGGTTCTATGTGACAGAACCAAATGATTATGCGCCTGTGCACACGGTAATTGAATCAAGAGATGGAGATTTTGGGAATGAGGATAGGTTTTCCTCGGTACCTAGGCTTAAAGATATGCCTCAGAGTCTAAAAATTTTTGAAAGAAACTCTGTCAATACAAAAGATGTACCTTCCACTAGTACAAAACCAAGGAAAAGTACTAGGGTAAGGAAAGCCAAGGACTTTGGTGATGATTTCCAACTTTATTTGGTTGAAGGATAGAGATAAATTGAATATCAATATCATTATTGTTTTAATATTGAGGAAGATCCAAAAACTTTCAGTGAAGCAATGGCTTCAAGAGATGTTTCATTTTGGAAGGAAGCTATTCAAGATGAAATTGATTCTATCATGCAGAATAAGACCTGGAAGTTGACAGATTTACCTCCTGGATGTAAACCATTAGGATGTAAATGGATTTTCAAACGGAAAATGAAAGTGGATGGAAGCATTGATAAATTTAAAGCCAGACTCGTGATACAAGGCTTTAAACAAAAAGAAGGAATTGACTTCTTTGATACATATGCTCCGGTAGCAAGAATATCCACTATTAGGTTGTTATTGGCTTAACAGCTATCCACAATCTTGTGATTCATCAAATGGATGTAAAGATTTGCATTCCTAAATGGTGAATTGGATGAAGAAATATATATGAAACAACCAGAAGGTTTCATTATGCCAGGCAATGAACATAATGTTTGCAAGCTTGTTAAGTCTTTATATGGCTTGAAACAAGCTCCTAAACAGTAGCATCAAAAATTTGATGATGTGGTGTTGTCAGATGGTTTTATACTTAATCAAGCTGACAAATGTGTATATAGCAAATTTGATTCTTCAGGAAAAGGAGTTATAATTTGTCTATATCTTGATAACATGTTGATATTTGGTACTGACTTAGGTCAAGTTGTTAAAACCAAAGAGTTCTTGTCGTCAAAGTTTGCCATGAAAGATATGGGGGAGGCAGAAGTGATTCTTGGTATTAAGATCACTCGAGGGAACAATGGTATATCAATCTCTCAATCGCATTATATTGAGAAGATCTTGAAGAGATTCAACAGTTTGAATTGCTCTCCAGTTGTAACTCCTATTGATCCTAACATTAGGCTTATGCCTAATCAAGGTAGCCCCATATCTCAACTTGAATATTACAAAGCAATAGGATGTTTGATGTATGCTATGATCACCACAAGGCCTGATATTGCCTATGCGGTGGGAAAACTTAGTAGATATACGAGTAACCCGAGCACACATCATTGGCAGGCAATAAACAGATTGTTTAAGTACATGAAAGGAACTATAGACTATAGTTTGTGCTATTCAGGTTTCCCCTCGGTACTTGAAGGGTTTAGTGATGCAAGTTGAATAAACAATAAGGAAGATCATTCTTCCACAAGTGGATGGGTGTTCTTACTTGGTGGAGGTGCTATCTCCTGGGCCTCAAAGAAGCAAACTTGCATCACAAATTCAACAATGGAATCTGAATTTGTAGCTTTAGCAGCAGCTGGTAAGGAAGCTGAATGGCTAAGAAATTTGATCTTTGAGATTCCTTTGTGGCAAAAACCGATATCACCTATATCTATCAGATGTGATAGTGCAGCTACTTTGGCTAAGGCTTATAGCCAAGTGTACAATGGAAAGTGTAGACATCTAGGTGTTAGACATAGCATGATTAGAGAATTAATCATGAATGGAGTGATATCTGTTGATTTTGTAAGATCTGAGTATAATATGGCTGATCATCTAACTAAAGGGTTAGGAAGAGATCTCATGAACAAATCAGCCAAAGGGATGGGTTTAAAGTCCACACTTTAATATCCTATGCCAAGACACCCAATTCCCATCTAATACAACGTTAGATGCTGAATTCAATGTGGAAAGCTTGTCATAAAGATATTGGAACACAACATTAGAATCATCCCAAGGTTTGTGTTCAGACTGCAAGATAAAGTAGGTTGAAGTATAACTTCTTAATAGTTCTTTGATAAATTGCATTTGCAGGTGCAAGAATAAAGAAACTACCTATAAGAGTATGAAGTTTAGCCACTTCAAGAAGCTTGGACTTGGCTTTGATATTCTCTTTAAGGATTGGACATAGGCTAGTAAAATATAGTGTCATGTAAGAACATATGGGTTGTAAACTTATGTGTATTTTACCTTCAAGTATTCAAATGGATAGCAAGGGTTCAATCCATAGCGACACCTCGATATTCGAATATTTGGATCGTGTAATTTACTAAAATGAAAATTTCAATCCTCTGGACATTTTCATTTATGCGTGAGTTTGAGATCTTTGAGAATTGAGTTGAGTTAATCATGGATATCACTAAAATGGGGGAGGAATACACGATCCGATATATATTAAACACGATCCGATAGAATTGAGTTGAGTTAATCATGGGTTAATCATGGTAATTTTAGTGATTATCAACATTTGTAGTGGTATTGAATTAACTCGTTGAATAGGCATTCTCGCTATATATTAATCAAGTTAGGTGATGCAGGAATGGCGGACTTGGTTGTTATAACGAGCTAGTGTGTAATCGGATTTGTACCAAATACATTTGATTAAATGTGCTGATAATCTTGTGGGTGTATGTAATTTACTAGGGTCAGGATATACTAGGAAGTTTCTATGGGTAAGAAGGATAGGAAGTAATCTTAACCATCTATCTACTAATCAAGGGCTAAGATTAAATGGGTGGAATTGAAGGAAGAAAAGGAAGCGCGTGAGTTTGTTGAGGGGCATTGTAGTCAATCCAAGGTGATAATTTCGCTCTCCTCCAATTCCCCTCATTTTTTAAACGTTAATAACTCATTCATACGATATTATTTTTTTATAAAAATTGCACCATAAAAACGAGCATTTTTTTATCTTTAAAACGAGCACACTATTGCTATACTTTTGAAAAAAAGTTTTCGACAACCCAGATGCGTAAAACGCAATAAAAAAAACACAATTTTTTTTTTCATTTTTATAGAACACAGTGGACTAAAAAACACAAAATAAAGTGTTTTTTCTAAAAGGCAATGGACAAAAAACACAAAAGAAAATGTTTTTTTTATCTAAAAAGCAATGAATTAAAACACAAAACAAAGTTTATTTCTAAAACGCAATTGACTAAAAATATAAAAGAAATGTACTTTCTAAAACGCAATGGACTAAAATCACAAAAGAAAAGTGTCTTTTGTAATACGCAATGGACAAAAAACTGTGTTTTTTCATTATTTTGTAAAACGTAATAGACAAAAAACACAAAAAAAAATGTGTTTTTTCATTCTTTTGTAAAACGCTATAGATAAAAAACAGTGTTTTTTCATTTTATTTGTAAAACGCAATAGACCAAAAAACAACTAAAAAGTGTGTTTTTTCATTCTTTTGTAAAACGCAATGACAAAACGTGTTTTTTCATTTTTTGTAAAACGTAATGACAAAAAAACACTTTGTGTTTTTTCATTATTTTGTAAAACGCAATGGATAAAAAACACCAAAAAATGGGTTTTTCATTCTTTTGTAAAACGCAATGGAAAAAAATAGTGTTTTTTATTTTTTTGTAAAACGCAATGGGCAAAAAACACCAAAAAGGTGTGTTTTTTCATTTTTTTGTAAAACACAATTTTAAATGAAAGTTTAAACTGAAAGGTGTTTTGTAATTTTTCTTTGAGACATTTTGTCAAACACCTGGTGTGCAACTTTTTATTAATGATTTCTCAATGAAATTGGAACTAATGATGTTGCCCAAACGTATGAATACATCAAGAGAAAGAGTAGAATTAGATATATCTTCACTTTGAATACAAAATGTTTGAGAAATTTGAGAAGAGGAGTACATTTTTTTAATAGAAATCTCATGTTCCATCGCATCATTTAAATTTGACAGAGTGGTGAGGTTGGGGAGACGATTCCGGTGGTGGTGGGCGATGGAGTGACGACGGTGGTGGTGGTGGTGGTGGGGTGAGATGTATCGTGAAAGAAAACGATATACTGAGTTTTTGTTATAGAACTGGGTTTTTATCTTATGGTTGTTTGACTAAAATGCCCTTCCAATGTTTTTTTATCTTTGACACGTGTCACTCTATCATTGCTTCCTATTCTTTCTAGTTAA
>CAMTDV010000902.1:0-10007 GCA_947069175.1 Scalesia atractyloides | reverse complement strand
TTTGAAACTTAAATGACAAGGTTAAACCCTTTTCGGTTAAATTCCGTAAACTAGTTACGTATAATCAACTGTACGCTTTAACGATAATTTTTTAAACCGAATAAGCCCATGGAAAAGTTCTATATGCCATTAATTTTAAAAAAGTTAAGATATCATAGGATATCAACTTGTATGCCCTTTAAAGCTTTTAAAATAAATTATGCCTTGAAAGGGCAATTGGGTAATTAATACCGTAAAAAAGGAACTTGAAAAAAATTTTAAGTTTATAATCATAAGATTCTGGAAAAGTATTTTATTTATGATATAATATCAGTAGGATATCAATTGTATGTGTTTTTTAAAATTTTTTTTATAAACCAAACTATGCCCCAAAAGGGGGCATTTTGGTCATTTTAAAACACATAGTTTAAAAATTTAAATTTGGGGAAATTCTGAGTTTATAACATGTCCCCTAATGTAAATAGGGTTTAAAAAAATTTTTTTCAAAATCAGTGGGTAACAATTTTGGGTCAATTAATAGGTTTAAAACCATACTATCGCCAAAACGGCGTTTAAATTGTCGTAAAATAAACGTTTTTAAGCGATTTTTACTAAAACTATTTTAAAGGGTTTAGATTAAAATTTTTTAAATATGTTTTTAATATAACATATCAGTGGGTAAATGTTTAAACCTTGAAAATATTTGATTAAAACCATTTTATAAGCCAAAAGGGGTAAAACCGTCAATAAACGCCATAGTCTAAGGACTTGCTTGAAAACTCAGTTTTTTTAACTTAGTTTAATATCCCAAATAATCCTACTTATATATTATACAGTAAAAACTCATTTTTTAAGTTTTATTATTATTTAAAAAACCCCTTTTTTTATGGGGAAAAGGGCATTTTTTCAAAAAAGGCATAATTTTTGGAACTTTCGCTTTAAAATTGGGTTCTGATTATATCATGTAATATAAAACCCCAGAAGGGGTTTTGCTACATTATATTTATCATCGACATAGTCTAAGGAAATTGCTTTAAAAAATCAGTTATAACTTAGTTTAATATCCCAAATAATCCTACTTAAAGATATTAAAATTTAGTAGAAACTCATTTTCAAGTTTATTATTTAAAAAACCTTTTTTTATTAAAAAGGGGATTTTTTGGTCAAAGATGGCATAATTATGGAACTTGCGCATAAACTTGGATTCTGATTATGATCGTGTAATATAACCTCAGAGGGTTATGCTACATTATATTATGATCATAATGGAACTTTAGATCAGTAGGTAACTAATCTAAATCGGGTCGAATCGAAAGTCAAAGCAGAAGTCAAACTTCGCGACTTTCGGTTGCGAACCAACCCTAAAACTGAAATTGACAAGCCGAACATGTCTATACATAGTTTTATAATTATTAGCAACTTGTTTAAGTGTCGAAATCAGGTTTCATAACATATATTAGATTAATTTATGATTTTTCCGAAAAATGGCCTGTTTGACTTTTCAATAACTTAATTTTGACCCGTCAATTGGTCTAGCAAACATGATCTTCAGGAGGTGCCCTTTATAGGGACTAACACCTACGTTATTACAATCATTTAGCCATGTTCATTTCGGACAATGGTTGGACCATAGAGGTCTTAACCGAAAGTCAAAGCGTTTTCCGTAAAATGCTTGACTTTTGGCTATAAAAGCCTATAAACGAAAATGCAAGAGCAAGGAACACTTACAAGGGGTTCCTAGAATGCAAGAGAACTAAGTTGGATGCTCTTTTAGCTAGGAACTTCCAGAGGAGGGAGAAGAATTAAGATTTAGAAAGGTGCAAGTTGAAATGAAGCACTTTAACATCTATTTATAGAGCTCAAAGGAGGCGAAGCCAGGTGTTTAGGGTGTAAGAAGAAGCTTACAAGTGTCCCAAAAATGGCATAGCATTTGGAGAAGCCATGGTTTTGATTCAATGGTTTTGGAGCTTTGTTCGGGGACCAAGCCAAACTTTCTACAGCAGACCTGTTCCGCCCCGCGAGGGACACAGGGCATGTCTCTCGCGGCCCGCGACCGGACCCATGGCCACTTTCAAACCTTGTCACTTTTAGCCCCTTAACTTATTAAAACTTATAAAAGCCTTTTTAAATCACTTTTTGGCACTTTTTGCCCTCCGTAGCCAATACTTGGCATACACGGGATTATGCTCGGACATTGTCGAGCTCTCGGTTCGTTAAAAGGTCACTAGAGGTATAAATTAACATGTTGACACTTTTAATCCCTCCATTATCCAACTTTCATATAATAATGGATTTAATCACTCTCGTCAATAAACGGGACATATGAGAGTTAGGACTAGTAAAGGATCACTCAGATGCTTATTATAAGCATGTTGATTCCGATGTCACTGAGAGGCTGGGCATGTTGACATATCAGTCACTCAGAGGCCAAATTTCAAGCATGTTGACATATCAGTCACTCAGAGGCTGTTATTTATGCATGTTGACATCGGGCCGTCACTCAAAGGCTCAGTTTGAGCATGTTGACGCCTTTAGCCCTTACTGGTCTTTAATAGACGATATTTAAAAATACAACACGTGTCACTATATTATTTGACACGATTTTACAGGGTGTTACACGTACATCCTTTTTCTATCTAAGTACTTTTGGTGCCTTTTAGAGATTTCAGTATCATCGACGATTTTACCAACTATCACATAGTTAATTGGCGGCTCTGATTCAGAAACAGGTGTATTAGGACTCCATGATAGGCATTGCATCAATCGGATTCTTGCCTTTACCAATCACAGCAGCATCTTCCTCTGCCTCGTTGCCCTTTCAGCGGTCTTAAGTTTTCTTCTTCAATTTCTATCTCATCATGTTCAGCTATGAAATTGATATTGAATCTCTTATGAAGTACATTAAACAGCATATCAAACTTCTTAGCATTATTTGTCTTCTCAGTTTCTAAGTCTTTCACTACCATGTGTAACCTTTCGATCTCTGTAGTAATGCCGGTGAATGAAGTAAACAACTGCATATTCTCATGCTCGAGCTACTTGATTCTTTTTCATTCTCTTTCACTTTGTTTTGCTATCTCACCAGCTTTTCATTGTTATCAACCAACACTACTAGCAGAGCTTCCAACATCATCTTATCAATCTTCGAGAAACTTAATTCGGCTTTCATATCTGCATCAACCCTTCTGAGAATGCAATATCACCAAAATCATCTGGGAATTTATCTGCCAAAGAACGTCTTGGACCAGATTGTGGTGTAGAACGTGTTGAATAGGGGGGTCAATTGCTTTGGTGGTGATGGTTGTGGAGGTGTGATATGTTGTGGTGATAAAGGACATTGTGGTGATGGAATTATAGGTGGTTGTTGCTCAATGATAGGTCTAACCACTTCAACTTCAGGCATTTTCTTCTTTCTTAACTTCTTTCTTGCCTTCTTTGCATCCGGATAACTAGTATACTTAGCAACATCAGAAGCTTTACTTTTCGTATGTTTAGCTAGTTATCCTTGCAGGCTTAGTGACCACGAGTTCTTCGCCAGAATTAGAAGGCATATATGACTCATCATCATCCTCCAGAACTTTCCTCTACTTCATTTCTGCTTTCTTAGTGCACCTTCTGCTTTTGGAACGACGCTATGATAAGACGATCCTTCATCATCACCATCATTTCCTTCAACACCTATAAAAACTCGTTTCTCTATGTCAGCTGCCATGCTTTCAACATTCTCTCCTGCACTCTATCATGCTCAAACGTAGCAGAAAATATATGCACATTCTCAGTTATATTCACATCAGCTTGAACCTCTACATTCACAGGCTCATTAACTTGTACTTCTTCAACCTCTGTTCATCAATAAGATTGTTCAAACTGTAACACGCTTTCTTTATTGTGCTGATGATGAGGTTCCAACAACTTGCTTCTTTGGAGTTGATCATTTTTTTTTCTTTTTCTCTTCTTCCTTCTCATACTAGGCACTTCTCCTGAGATCAAGACCTTCCAGACAAGCAACTTTATCTTTTTCATCTCCACTTTCCCTTCGGAGGTGCCACATAATCTTTATCATTGATAGCTCCAAAAAATGGTTTAGCAATAGGTTCTAAGCTTTGCTTCAAATATGTATTCAGTTTGATCAATGTCTCTTTATCCATATGACTCAATTTCAACTCATCCTCCTCTTCTTTAGCCAAGTTTGGATAGAGACCATCCAGCATCATCTACAGAAACCTCGGATACTGTAGAAATCTTTCTTTCAAAATGTTCAGTACCATCTGATCAAAATTAACTTTGTGAAATTCTAAGGCAAGTTCAAAAGAGAGCTGCAATCATACACATTTGGTAATCAAGAATATCGTCAAAGCCTCCTTTTCTATGACTGAATACGTGTATGACTGAGTGCACGAAAAAAATTGTAAGGCCTGCCAAGATTTGCTTTTTGAAATTTGTGGCATTCATATGACCGTTGTAACCCATGCGATAAAAGCATCCTTTGACCATTCTCTCTGGATATCCCGTTGGATCATTTTCTTATCTTTAAAATCCAGCACCGTACGTGTCAATTCCTATGTAATTTTGACTTCAAACTCTTCATTTCCAACTTTTACTGTAGAAACGATCGCTTTTGCATCCTCTTCATACCTTGCAGCACTCCAGAATTGTTCTATATGAGATCGGTATGCTTTGTGTTGATCAGTTAAAGCTTTTGTCACCGACAGTCGTCTCATAAACTCTAGCATATCTTTGAAAGGAGCAATTTCTGGGATCTTATTGTTAAGAAGACAGCAAATGTTATGAATAGGCTCGAACCACGTATTCTTTTCCTGTAAACATAAAGGGTTCAAACACTTAGGCGCATTTTGACCAAAAAATACCAACTTTAGAGCGAAGTGCCCTTGGTGCGGAGTCGACATTAGCACTTCGTACGAAGTGGTACATAATAACACAACTGATTTTGACCAAGCACTTCGTATGAAGTGGCTTTTGAAATTGCTTCACCTTTCACTTCGTACGAAGTGGGCATCCACTTTGTACGGAGTATTCACTTTGCACAAACTCTATTGATATGAACATCAACTTTTAAACTTGTGATTTTTATGCAATTTATGGTTCAATAAAATACTACTAGCGTCGATTAACACAAAAATACGTTCAATTTTAAATTTTGGTCCGTTAGATTTTCCGAGATCTGAGTTTAAAGGTTCGATTTGCCGCAAACATTGATTTATCAGTTAAATCACGGTCAAATACCTTAACCATTGTAAGAGGTGTGTAGATCAACCTCCCCAAGGTATATTTCGGCAGTAGTTCATTGTTAATCGCTCAAATTAGCTAAGTTTGCTCAAAGGGTTCTCTCCAGATCGCCCAAGTAGTAATGGCTTCTTCGTACGAGTTGGCTTCTTTATATAGGGCCAGACCACTCCGTACGAAGTGGTCAACCACTTCGGCCGAAGTGGTCTCTTCGTACTATGTGTACTTCCTACTCATACGAAGTGGCCTATAAACTTCAAATTTTTCAAAATTTCAACCTTTCTTATCAGTTTTGACGACCCACTCAGCTGACCAAGTCTAAGTTAATGACCCTTGTTAACCGATTTGTCTACCAAGTCCAAGTTAATGACCTTAGTTGAACACTTATGACCAAACTGATTGTTTTTCATCAATTTTAAGTTTCAAATTAATGAACTTTTCTTGTTTCATAACATTTTCTCATTCCAGATTAGCTCCCAATCGTAGTTCCTCAGCTTTTATTCAGCAACTTGTCGCTTCGGACTTTGAAGATCAATTTTACATCATCGGTAGTCGAAAACTTAAGATAGAAACAAAATATTTTTGTATTTTTCAAAGTTTATGCTAAAACACACTGAAAATATTTTTGGTTTTTTTAAATGAAAAGTAAACTCTGTATAAACATATTTAGAGACTTATTTTTGTGAGTTTGTGTTAGAGAATCATATCAGTTTTGGGACATATCACCAGTACTGTTGATCTTGATAAAACTTTAAGTTCTAAGAAGATTTACTTAGATTGTCAGTATACTAACCCACTTAAACCTCTACACATTTCTCAATTGTTTCAAGATACGTTAGGTAATTTTAGGAACATGACTTTATTGTGTTTCCTACCTCGGAATATACTCCCGTATCGAGATTCCTTAGATTTCATCTCACAGGTGAATATATCTAATTGATATATGTATCTGGGTAATGTGAGAGCTTGAGACCTCAGGTTAGTACCACCATACAGACAAAGAGACGAAGGCTCGACTTATAGGTGGTGTTCCACATTTAGAATCTTTTATACTACAATTGTCGTATCTTTCGATATTTTCAATTTTGATGCAGCTTTAGGGTTTTAATGCAAAAGTATTATACAATTTCTAGGCCATTGCTAACACAGAAGAACTTATATAATACCCTAGATATCAATTAAATATAAAGACCTAGTATCTCAGAATCTGGCATTCTCTCAAACGAAATTTCGGAGTACTAAGTCCATATATTGGAGAGATGTTAAGCCACAGATTAATCAATTACTCTTTTTAAGTTTATATCTCAAAACAATTTACTGAATGGCGAAGTCTACTAACACATCATTAGTAAGACCTGTTTAACCACTTTTTAACATTACATTTCTCTAGTATACTATGATAGTCCACTGATTTACTATCATTTCCACTTCTCAAATGAAAAATCTTTTTTTTTTCATGTTTTTGTATTTCCACAACTATTTTTCCCCCTAAATCATAAGCATATTTTTTGGATTTTTGTTTTTAAAGAAAGAAAATTTTAAAACTAATAAAGACAAACCTATGAGGATCACGTTAAAGCATCATCCATCTCAAATTCAACCTCATTTTCATCCCTTGATATCAAATTTTTTAAACCGTTTAGTTTTAAAAGCCTTTATAATTTTGCTCTATCAAAAGCTTTAGTGTAAAAATCTGCCTTTTGGTCATCAATGTGGATCTTTTCAATCTGAACCAACTTTTTCTCGTAGCAATCACGGATAAGTGGTGACGAATTTCTATATGTTTAGTTTTTTAGTATTGAACCGATTTTTTGTTATATCAATGGATGCCTTGTTATCTACGTATATAGGTGTATCAAGAAATTGCAGTCTGAAGTCTCTCATCTGTTGTTGTATCCACAAAATTTAGGAACAACTAGATGCTGAAACGTATTCAGCCTCACAAGTAGAGAGCTATCGCGATCTGTTTCTTGCATTTCCATGTTACTAATCATGTTCCGAAGAACTTGCAACTAGCCGTTGTAGATTTAGCGTTAAGTTTGCAGCAACCGAAATCAGAATCTGAGTATCCTGCAAGACTAAAATCGTCGTTCCGTGGGTACCACAAGCCGCTGATTAGGTAACCCTTTAGATAGCATTATCCTCTTGACGATCAGCAAATGTGAGTCCCTGGGATTTCCCTAATATCGGGCGCAAAGGCGTGTCAGATACATGATATCCGGACGTCGATGCTGTAAGATACATCAATGATCCAATCTAGGGAGCGATATAATGTTTCATCGACTTTCACTCCATGAGTATCAGGACAAATGCCGTGATTGATTGCCAACGGGGTTGATGCTGGTGATGTCCCCGACATCTCGAATTTCTCCAATACACCGTGAACATACTTCGTCTGGTGGATAAAGATACCATCAGGCACTCATCTTGAATTTCTTTTTCATGACTTCTTTAAAGTCTTTACACAGCGATTCATTTGTCGAACCAATGATGATATCATCGAGATAGATTTGTACGATAATTAGATATCCATCCACTTCTCTGGTAAGAGGGTACTGTCTACTATTCCTCTGGTGAAACCGTTTCCCAGAAGGTGTTGAGAAAGCGTCTCACACCGGGCTCTCAGGGCGCCTCTGTCCTAGTAGGTAAACTTATCTTTGTATATCAGATAGACAAACCCCGGTGGTTGGCCGACATACACTTCCTCTTTAACTTTTCCGTACAGAAAGGCGGATTTCACATCCAATTGGTACACCTTAAACTCTTTCCATGACGCAAAGGCAAGGAATTGCGGATAGTATGAATACGTCCTCGACATCACTTCATTAGAGACATTCACTTCACTTTCCAGATTTGTAACACTCTGTTCAACAACCTGATTACTTGTTGATGCTTCATTCTGATTGCTAGGACCCATAGATTTATAAAGTAAACTGTGATCTGCTTGGAACCTTCATCGGAACTGGATCCATCATTATCATACATCGGCTCAGGTCAGAATCAGAATCATCTGACTGATCAACAGAGGGTGTTGTATTGTTTACAACTGGTGACCGGTTCTTGTTGAGTATTGCTTCTGCTTCAGATTCATTTGTTCCAACTTGTGATTGTGAAATCACTATCGGTCTACGAACTTGTTCTTGATTAGATTACTAATGTTGTTGATATAACAACACAAGTTCTTAATGTATAGGATCACCAGACTTATTGTTAGAGACGTGTATTTCTGGCAGTCAACATGTTGAGCTAGAATTACCTGGTTTAAGCTAGGCATATAAACTCTTTTTTGAGGACTAGCGTATCCCACGAAAAATCCCTCTAGAGATCTAGCGCCGAATTTACCATCTGGATTAATGACTGTACATGGTGATCCAAACGGCTCTAGAAATTCCAGTTTGGTTTTCGTTGTTTAATCAACTCAAAGCATGTCTTCTTATGAGCCTTGACTGTTAATAGTCTGTTAAGCGTGTAACAAGCAGAGGTAACTGCTTCACTCCAAAACCGATAGGCAAGTTTGAATCAGCGACATTGTGCGTGTTGTTTCGTGAGAGTACGATTCTCCATTCAGCTACTCCATTTTGTTGCAGAGTATAGGGAGCGTTGAATTCATGAAGAATACCTTTAGCATTGTGGAATTTGAGGATCTTGTTGTTTTTTGAACTCCGTACCATTGTCACTACCTATTCTTCTGATTGGCAAATGGTATAAGTACTCCAAATTTCTAAAGAGGATCATCATATTCTCAAACATTTCATCTTTACTCTCCAGATATAGAACCCATGAGAATCTCTAGTAATCCTTAGTCATAAAAAGGCAATATTGATCACCAGATATACTTCAAACATTAACTAGCCCAAACAGATCCGTATGTAACCTTTCCAGTGGCAGCTTTATGGAGTTTATTAGTTTTCTTGGATGAGATTACTTGTACAGCGTTCCCTTTTTACAGCTGAAACAATCGTCCTTCAAGTGAAAACTCTTAACATTCACATCCTCCACCAGATTGTTGTGCACTAGATAATTCATCTTCAGTAAATGGATATGACCCATCTTTCGATGGCATAAGATCGATTCCTTTTCTGTCGCCTTTGTTACAAAACATTGACCGCTTTTAGACATAGTGGATGCAACGCTCATGTCAAGGAAATAGAGATCGTTTTCACGTAGAGCGCGCATGAGGATCCACTCCTCGGCATTTTTGAATCTCGGCTTCAAAATGAGGCACTCTTTATCATTAAAGTGAGTTGTGAACTTCATATGCAAATCTAAGAAATGCTCAACAAATTGTTCTCTAATTTTGCGATGTAGTTTACTTTATCAAAAGAGACCACACGTTCGTGAGAATTCCTTCTCCGACTATACGACCTCCTTGAGTACCTGCAAACCCTACATAGCCTCCTCGAATAGCTTTTACATAAAATAATAAGGCTAACATTCCTGTCATGTGCCGAGATGCTCTGCTGTCCATTATCCACTTTGAAATGATTAACCTCAGGAGCCCTCACATGCAATTAAACAAATTACTTGAAGAGTGAAACCCAAGCCATATTGGTCTTGGGTGGATTTTGGGATATCAAATTTTGGTTCACAAATAATTTTAATTTCTTTCTTGACTTTAGCACCCTGTCCAACCTTTGACTCAATTTTATCTTTTGTTTTGGTTTGCACAGTGAATGTCTTCTCAACTGCAAAAGATGGTTTGAATTTAACTACCCAATTTTGTGCCTTTGAATATGCCCTTTTTGGGTAAAATTTTGGATCTTTTTGTTCGTTTTTGGTTGATG
>CAMTDV010000898.1:0-20331 GCA_947069175.1 Scalesia atractyloides | reverse complement strand
TTGTAACGTTGGTAACTATTGGCACCTAAGCCTCGTGACACTAAATTTGTTAATCACTGTTGCAATTGAATCAAATCTAAAACGTGTAGAAACCCTAGGAGTGCAATCACTGAACGGGTGTGAACCTTGTTTTCTCCATATTGTCTTACAATCGCATTTACTTTTATTGCAAACTTTCAAGTTCTGTTAGTTAATTAATCAAACAACTTGTTGGTTCATTCCAACACCTTTCTCAAATAAACAAATTAATCGTTTTTGTAGCAAGCTTCATAAAGTGATATTTTAATTCAAATCAATCTTGTCCGTACGCAAACCACAGGCTCTTCGTGGATCGACCCTGTGCTACCACTAACTCATAGTTAAGGATAAATCGGGTTTATAAATATTATCTTTGACCGGGGCGCGACACCTCGATCACCGTACAACGGTTAACGACATTTATCCTTCCAGTTACGTCGTGTTCCGAGTCATCGAAATAATCGAGACTTTGGTGAGATAAAAAATCGAGAAGCGGAATTAGTTATTAAGATGCTGGTTTCACCCCTAGCTTAACAACATCATTCCTAGTTGTGGTTATGCTCGCCGATCAAATCAGGAGTTCCACTAGATAGATATGGAGATTTTCGTCGAGGTTTGGATATCACTCCTAACTCAACGAAGGTATCTCGTGAGAGAGAGAATGCGCGGAGTGAACGATCTCATCGAGAGTTCTTGGTTTTCACACGTATTCTCGACTTGATCATTCGTTTTGTGTGATACGAGCGTTCTTCAGCGTGTGTTGTGGTTGCTTTAGGAAAAACAATGTTTAGAAGTTCGTGTCAAAGGATTTTGGTCAAGTTCAGGCAAACTTGGCATCAGTCTGATGTCAAGTTCGAGCGGACTTGTCTAATCCCAAGCGAACTTGTTGTTGTTGAGAGTGGACAGACAAGTTCGAGCGAAAATGGTCAAGTCCGGGCGAACTTGATCAAGTTCGAGCGAACTTGATCAATTTCGAGCGAACTTGTCCCCCAAGTTCGGGCGGACTTGTCTGTTCGTATGAGTTTTCGGTGTTAATCGATGCGTAACAGTCTGATTTGGTATCCTAACTATAGTATAAGGAAAACATGGCAATTCTACCTAATTTTCCCTATAGTTATGGCTCTGATACCAATCTGTCACACCCCAACCAATGGCGGAAACATCGGGGCTTGGCACTAGGCGAACCAGATTGATCAAGAGATTACATAACAATTATTTAAGAGACAACATTCAACATTTAACATCCCATACTATCAAACTCATATAATCCCCAAACAATCATTACATAATTATAACAATCTCTTAAACATAACATCCGATTCGATCTTCCCTAGATTTATTACATGATTTCTAAAGGCAAACTAAATCTAAGCGTCCAAAGCAATATCCTCAACCTGCCACATATGTTAAAATAAAACGTCAATATAATTAAGTAAAGGTGAGCATACAGGTTTGCGCACATGATAGATATAAAAGCGTTTAGCATACACCGCATGACATATGTAAGAGTTGTGAACTATGTAACTACTCATATTCAAGTAAACCAACAAACCGCGATTGATCGAGGCATGCAAACAAGTGTTCACATCCTAAAAGAGAAAATAAATGAGAAAAGAAAATGCGAGCCTTAACAACCCTGGGCCTCCGGGTGGCGGGTCAACCTCTAGTATACTATCATGTTAAGGGTGGCGTACAAGCAATCAAGTAATACATACAATTCAGCAGATTTCACGTATAGTCATGTAACAGTGGGATTAGGAATAAGAGTTGAGTCGTGTGATGTGTTTTGATATACGAACATATGTGACACCCAAAAGTGCGTTTAAGCGTAAAGGGGTTCAAGTATACTCACAGTCGGTGCGTTTTAGAAGAGGAGACGGGATCTGAGATGAGTTGCGGTGAGTGCCGGATCAACCTGTACGCGAACAGAAGTGCATCAGTCTTCCGAATTGCTGAAATGGTTAACGGTTTGAGAGAACAGCAGACAAGTTCGGGCGAACTTGTACTTGAAGGTACAAGTTCGGGCGAACTTGTATGTCTGGACTTACTAAGAGTACAAGTTCGGGCGAACTTGTCTGGTTTCCTTGGAAACGAGACAAGTTCGGGCGGACTTGTCCCATTTGCTGAGGTGGGATACAAGTTCGGGCGAACTTGTCTGATTTCCTTGGAAATCAGTTACAAGTTCGGGCGAACTTGTGTAGTTTTGGTGAAGATTTGATCAAGTTCGGTCGAACTTGGTCACCACTCTGGTGACAAGTTCGGGCGAACTTGATGCTTTCCGAGCGAACTTGACTGTTTTGGCATCCAAATCGTGCGTTTTCACGTCGTTTGCTGAGGAAATCGAGTGTCCATCCCTCCAACCTTAGGCTACTGAGCAAAACCAAGGCTTAAGAGGTCTTTTGGAGCGACTTTTAGCCATTTTACAGAAACGCGGACTAATCCGGGCGAACTTGAAGGTTCGAACGGTTTAGTCCAGTTTGTGCAAAGTGATGATTTCGTCCTTGGGCTTCCGGATCTGAGATCTAGCTTGACAACGCCTCGTTCAACTTCAAAGTGAACGAAACATACGTCATTTAGTCCGAACATTGTGTGAAAAACAGAAGTTTTTGCATAAAAGATGAAGATTTTCGTAAACAGAAGAGATTTGATGAAAACGAAGGCAAAGCCTTGTGCAAAATCGTTGTAAAACGTTGTTGTAGCTTGAAAACGGGTTGAACCTTACTTAGAACACAAAAGGTTTCGGTTTTGGGGAGCTCCGGGCGAACTTGCAGCAAGTTCAAATGAGGAGAGGAGCTGAGTATTTATAGGTGGAGGTGAGAATGTGAGCTGGAACATCAAGTTCGGGCGAACTTGCTACAAGTTAGGGGCGAACTTGCATGTTTCTGGTGAATTGTGAGAACAAGTCCAGGCGGACTTCTAGTTCTTGAGGATTATTGTGGCTCAGACAAGTTCGGGCGAACTTGTGATATACAAGTTCGGCCGAACTTGACCTATGGGCGAAGTTTTGTTCGATTATTTCGCGTTAAGAGTTCGTTTGGCAATTCGGTTCGTATTAGATAGTTATATTAAGCGTCTTAGCAATGCGTTAAGCGTCATAGTATCATTGATTTGAGAGAGAGCGAGTTACGTGAGCGTGCGAGCGTTTTAGCGATATTAAACTGTAACATAAACAAGTATAACACATATAAAACATAATTCCACATAAATAACTGCGTTTTGCGATGCGATGAGATAAGTGATGTGATGGCACAAGTGTTTATTAAACAATAACACACTCGGCTCGTATAGTAGCATAATTAGTTGTGATTGCGTTGAATTAGCGATTAATAAGCGATTAAATGCGATATAGATGTGACAAAATGTAATTCCATTAATCATAAACTTTTCATAATCCAAATCTCGGAGCACAATTGGTAGGTATAAACAAAATACACGAAAAGGAAAGTAAATAATTAACAACGAAAAATTGGAGTTGTTACATGTCACCTTAGAGAAGTTGAAGCTTTGCATAGCTTCAACGGGCCTTTAGGATAATTGATGAGAAGGCCACCCACAACTAGTGAAGATGAAGTGTTTGCAGAGGTACTTATGAAGATGAATTTTTAAGGAGAGCAGTTTGAAGTCGTCAACGCCTCCAAGTGGGAGATTCTTGGGTTATGGAGGATTTGAATTGAGCAGAAGATTATTCCTCTAGTCTGATGATTATTCCTCTACGCATAGGATTGTTCCTCTAGGAAGAGGATTGTTCTTTAGTCTGATTTTTATATTATTAAATTCGGTAACCCTAATTGTACACCATGTAAATACTTTTCATTCATATACTGTAAACTCTTGAGCACCTAATACAAAGAAAGAACTAGTTGTGGAGAGTGGATGTAGATCAAGCCTGATCGAACCACTATAAATCTCATGTTCTTGTTCTTATGATTTAGAGTGTGTGAGCTTGCTGCATATTGTTCTAGTGTTCATGTGATATCTCTTCTTACCTGACAACAAATGTGTATAAAAATTGTTAAGAGTAATTTAGAGAAAGGAGATGAATTAACTAATAAGAAAATTCTTTTTATGTTGTATTTTAATAAACAATGACAGTATAAAAAATCGATTTGATTATTTATATTGTATTTTAATAATGATAATAATAATAATAATGACAGTATAAAAAATCAATTTTGATTAAATTCTTACGAGTTCTGACTAGGGGTGAACAAAATAAAAGAACCGGACCGACGCGACCCGATACCCGATTTTATATAAAAACAATCCCGAATCTGGTACCTACTTAGAATACCGGGTATCGTTTCCTCTATAATTCGGGTTTCTCAGTTTCCCCTTAGAAACCCAACTCGACTTTTCCATGTTCATAGAATCACAGGTTCTTCCATTTTACTCAGGATTTACAAAGGCGATCAATTTACACATGGTTCAGATCGATAGATTTATGCTTCCATTTCAGTTATACATATCAAGTTATACCATATTCATTACATTTCCATCTATAATCAAGATTTCACACTTCACAATGGGTGGATTATATTAGAACTCAGAAGGTATGTGTATTGTGTAGAAACTAACAATTTTCATAGATTTGGTACAAAACCATGTAGTCTGTTTATTTTGATTAGATCATAGCTAATCACAATTTAGTATATTAATCATGTGACCACGTGAAGTTTATTTCGATACATCATAGCTAATCACAATTTAGTATATTAATTACAGATTCAATGAAGATGGTAAGTAATCGATAGGTATGAATGATTCAATGCAGATTGTTGGTTAATCATTAGCCGTAACTGTTCAATTAGATCAAAAAGGGTTGATGGGCCTAGCCCAATATGTATTTGACTGTGTAAACCAACATAGTATTTCTCAGGTTTTTATGCTCTAAGAACCGGAACCAACCCGAACCCGATTCCTGTATAAAATAAGGACCGAACCAGTACCCAATATGTATTGAGTCGGTTTGGTATTTTATCGGTTCGGTTTTCGGATTTTTTCGGTCGGACCCTAAATATGCTCACCCCTAGTTCTGACAATATTTAGTGTTCTCAAGATAACTCTTGCCTTTAAATACATGTTTATTTCTAAATATAATTTGCATTTAAATACATGTTTATTTCTAAATATAATTTGTTTTTGTATAAGAAGTCGTTTTTACATATGACATTATAGCCTAGTGACATCTTAGGGGTGGGATAAGGCTTATGACCATTTGGTCATGGGCTCGATTCCCACAAAGAGGGTTTTCCTAGATTTATTGGGTTTCCTCATGAATTGGTGTATAGACATTATTACCTACTGGAGATGGATATGATCGGGTGGTTCCGTTGGTGGTAGGATGAAACTCTAGTGGTCCGTCAGTAATCCAAATTTGTCATTAAAAACAATCATTTTTGTAATAAAGTGTATTAATATTGATTTACATAAAAAGTGCAATATTTTTATCTTTTCGATTTATCATTGTGTTCTATGAAAAAATAGGCTTTTATAAAATATATTAAAACTGTTGTATATGCATACTATTTTTATCATCTAATGACAGTCCAATGTTTATCTGTTTTACTCTTTCATATTGTATTGGGTAGTGGTGTTCATGGTTCGGTTTAAAATCATGAAACCGTCCAAACAGATCATCGGTTTGGTTTCACAGTCGGCTTTTTCTTTAACTTTCGGTCGGTTGGTTTCAAATATTTCAAACCGTAGTGAACGGTTTGGTTTACGGTTTATACTGAAAACAGGTCGTACGAAACCGGACCTGACCGGACCATGATATTGATGTATATAATACTTATTTTATATTGGATATATTTCTTAATTTATATGGGAAATATGGACATACTTGAATAAATACTGGCGTGAGTTAGTATTAGTTAAGCCTAGGTACAAGGCCATGTGGACTTATTTAAAATGCCGCTGTTGAATTTTATTTCAAAACTGTGAAATCAAAAGTGTTAATCAAGTGGATTTGAGGATTTTGGCATGCCTACCATTTAATCAGATAACATTTTCAACACCAAGTTATAACGTTTATTATGTATAGTCCGATATTTGTTATCTTTTTTATACGTTTACAACTTAGTTTTATTTGAAGGTTATCCTTTCTGTAATAAAGGTATTATATTTTGATAGTTTTCTTGTTTTCTTTAATAAAATAAACATAGTTACCCACAAAAAAAACGAACTACAATACCAATTTTTTTATTAAATAGTCTCAAGTATCAAACCGTGAAACCAAACCGGAACCAAACCGTTAGTCATGGTTTGGTTTGGTTCGGTTTAAATTCTCCATGGTTTGGTTTGGTTCGGTTTAAATTCTCCACGGTTTGGTTTCGGTTTACAATGCTCAAAAACCGTTACTAACGGTTTGGTTCACAATTTAACCTAAAAACCGTACAAACCGGACCGCGAACAACCCTAGTATTGGGCTTGTGTATATGGGATATTGTAATAGTTGAATGAATGGAGTAAGAATATATTCCCCTAGTTCTAAATTGCTATCTACCATAACCCTAAATCCCTTTCCTTATTGATCGGTAGAACCATAAGTTGACGATCACTTGACTCAAGTCTAAATTAGGTTTAATTGTTTGAATCCCAAATTAGGTTTGATTGTTTCACCACCATAAATGAATATGTTAACCCGAAACATTTGGAGCGGGTATGAAACCAAATACCTTTTATGAATTCAGGCATGATTTAGGTAATACCGACCCGATTACCCGAAAAGACCTATTCGTCTATCCAAACCATACCCGAAAATAACTTTTCTTTATTTCCTTTTGACCTTGGTTATTCATTAGACATTTTAGTTTTTGTATTTCTAACTTTCTTGAGTAATGAAGTTATATAAAAGTTAGATTGGTAAAAATGTTATAAGAAAATCCCAACGAATAACTTTTGAGAAACTAACATGTATACTTGAATTGTGGGTGTATCACATACTTGACGGTAATCAAGTATGTGACTGATATGAGACACTGTTCTTATTTCATGTTCTTTGGAAACGTATATTTGGCAAGCAATATCAAATTGGTGTAAGGTAAACCCTCTTTATGCCTTTTCAGTTCTAGACCTTTTGAACTTTCATAAGTTCAGTTCTTTGGACAAAAAGAAAGGCAAAGTTCTTCAAAGGATTATTATGATAGCTTGCTGGTGCTTTTAGAAGGCAAGAAATGAGGCAATTTACTCGAGCACAGAGGTTACAGGCCCAAAAGTGATGGGAGACATTAAGTCTCTAGGATTTTTGTGGATTAAAATAGGTCGTCTTTTAAAGCCTTAAGGTGAAGACAGTGGTGTAACTTCTCTTTTTGATTGTATGCTTGCCTTTTGGCTGCTAGTATCTCGCTAGTATGTCGTTTTTATAAAAGTTTTCCGTTCAAAAAAAGTTATAAAATTACGATTGCAATACCCGTTCCATTATTATCGTTTGCGATCTTTAAATACTTGACATAAGATTCCATATTTTTAACATATTACTTAAAACGATTTTTTGCAGACTCATGATTTAACCGGCTCATATTTGAATAAATGGCTGGATTTATTATCTCTTTTAAGGCCAGTTCTAGGTAGGGGGTGCACAAAAAAACTGGAACGGGCCTCCACCTGGTAAAAAATCTGGAACCGGGATTTTTTAGAACCGGGTATTTAGGAATCGAACTCAGAACCAATCCTACCCATAAGGTACGCATAGAGTATACATTTAGACCTTAATACCTAGAATCGGAATCGTGCCCTTTCATACCAAAACTGGACCTGGTTATATAACCGAACCCGGGTATTAAAATACACGAAAAAGGGTATTATAATACTCGATTCCTGAAGAATCGGTTCCATACCCAAACCGAAACCGAGTTTACAAGGTATAATTTTTTTCTTAAGAACTAGAACCGAAACCATACCTAGGCAGAGCAATACCCGGTTTCCCATTCAATTCAATACTCAAAACTGGTTCCATACTCAGAACCGGGATATGTGCACCTCTAGTTCTAGGGTTGGCCCCACCTGTGCATCTTTAACACGGTCCACAGATTTGCTTTAACTAGTTTAGTTATCATGAAATGTCCAAACTACCCCCCCCCAATATCGTTTCCATTGTTAAATAGGGCAAGCATAATACAATTTAGAAAGACTTACTAACTTTTAAAGAATTAATTCATGTTGAGTGTAGGGATGGGATTGGTACAATATTCGTATCTGTATCCATACATGTACTGCTACCGAAAATACCGGTACCGAATTTGAACAAAACTGGGTACCAAATACGTACCAAATATATTGGTACGGTACGAGTAGGGGTATTGGTATGGGTATTTCGGTACGGTGCCCCCTTTGGTACCATTTTGTTTTTATTTAGTTTTTAAGCACTCGTACGAGTACTAAATATATAAACTGACATGAGTACCAATATAGTACGAGTATCAAATAGGTAAAATTGGTACGAGTACCAATACGATGCGGTTACCACATAGGTAAAATTAATACGAGTACTATAAATACCATAATACGAAATAAAACATAATATATAAACAAAACTTATAAGGTTCAATATAAAATTCGGTACCGGTACCCATTCTTACCTGTACTCATACTCGTACCAATACGGAAAGTATCGAAATACAAAAATCAATAAAACTGGGTACCGATACATGTACCAAATACCTAAAATCGATACAGATACGGATATGAGTATGGGTATTTAGGAAAAAAAGCTCATCCCAAGTTGAGGGTATTTTAATGAGTTTGGGTCTTTTACATAATAAAGGCTCATAAAAATCTTAGCCCATGGACAATGAATTTTCTAACTTTTAAAGAATTAGTTCATGTTAAGTGTAGTCGCACTATGCTCATTCTAACTAGTTTGGTTCTAATACATAAAGGCTCATCGAAATCTTAGCCCATGGATATTTGAATTTTTATATAAAAGGGACTACATCATCATGGTTATAAGGTAATGTTCATCTTCTCTCTCTAATACATCTGTTAGTGCATAATGTCTGCTACCAGCTTCGCTGTGTCGTGTCGAATGTAATAAGGCTTAATGTTATGATTTTGATTTTGTATGTATTTGGTAGGTCCGTACGGATGAGACACATCCGCACCGATGAGATAGATCCGCAGAGATGTAACTTATCCATATAGTGGAGGTTGGTCCGTCCTAAGTTCACTAGGATGTCTATAAATAGTGGTGAGGACCAAGTCATTTGTAACTTTTGCAATCCGACGGTGAAGCCCTGACAAATTTGATGTAACATCCGCCAAAAGCCGGATTTACCAAACCCGTTCCGTTTATCAACCGAACAATCAGTTAAAAATTTCGTTGCGTATTTAATGCGCAAATTAATTTTAAACGATACATAATTAATAAGTATATTAGAATATAAAAGTTACATTTGAAAAATTATTGAAAATAATGAAAGAAAAATAAATGGCTGAAGCCGGGTTTCGAACCCGGGTCAACCAGATACAGCAACGACTTAACTCACATCCCTACAACCGCTCCGCCACTTGTGATGTTTGTTAATATATTGAACCAATTAATACATAAATCAATCTGGAAATCAAAACCCAGTGCACAACGCGCCCAAATCCGCTCACGCCGGAAATCCCGGCAATTCCATCAAAGTTTGCCGTTTCTTTTTGGTCATAACGTATACATTAACAAGTAAGGTCGGTTATAACCGAAGAAAACCATCAATTTCATTCATTGCTTTGAATTTCTATTGAAACCGAAAATAACAATCCAAATTCGGGATTGTACCTTGTTCATCAGTTAGGCTCACGTATCTATTCAATAAACACTCATCATTTCGCACAGAAAACTTCGCCGGAAGTCGCCGGAATTCTCTGAAAAATTACCGGAAAGTTTCGACCGGAAAACCGAATTCAATCCACCTTTTCTTCTTACCCAAAAATAAGATCATAGAACTCGTACGGACATCACTCCCACTCACCTTAAACCACTGAAGAATCTCAGTCGCAAGAAATTTCACTCGCCGGAATTCTCTGCAAGTCGCCGGAAAACCGGGACTCTCATATACACGGTAATTACCTCGATGTTTCTGTTTCATTCCATTATAAGACGAATTCTAACACCATTTCATCGCTCAGAATCAACCTCAGACGAAATTGCCGGATTTTTCTGTTTTCGCCGAAAAATTTCTGAAAGTTTCAGAATCACGCTGATAACCGGTATGATCATGTAATCTACTGATAGTCGTTACCCAATGATTCAATTTCACCTTTAATTCATCCAAATTAATTATTGACTCTAACAGCCGAAGGTCACCAGAACAGAGCCGAAGAGCTTCGCCAGATTTTTCTGAAGAAGACGATCTGTTCGGTATTTTCTTTCCCCAAAATCTTCGGTTCAATACTTTTCAATTGTTCATCTTGTTCATTAATCGAATTATCAAGTAACAGTTAGATAACCGTTGCCTGAGTTTTGAACGAAGAAGACGAAGTAGTTATGTTATAAGATTATTTAAAATCGGAATTATAAACGGGTTAGACACATAGTCCAGCGGTGGACTGTGTGCAAATAAACACATACACGTCGCGAGTTCAATTCCTGTCCCAACCTCATTCGCTGTAATAAAATGCCTTTTTTTTAAACTGAACCGGGTTAACTCCGTTAGATGTTAAGTATAATAAAAATCTGTATTTTAACCAAGTTAGACACACAGTCCATCGGTGGACTGTGTGTAACATTAAGTCACAGGTCCCGGGTTCGATACCTGTTGACGACACCGGTCCGATACATTTAAAACCCTTTTTAAAAATAAATAATTTTCGGATTAATTGATTTAGTGTATAAATATAATTAAAAACAGAAATATTTCGGGTTAGACACGTAGCTCAGTTGGTAGAGCTGCGTGCACGCGTACGGGAGGTCACCGGTTCGAGTCTCACCCAGCGCACACATATAACCGACCTAACCGGTCAACGGTCAACGGTCAACAAGTCAACGGTCAAAAGTCAACATTTTTTTATTATTTTTATTTAATTATTTTATTTAAAAATCAATTAAAAATACTTAAAAATAACATTTTGAAGGTTAGAAAATAGCCTAAAGCTCACAAAAATATATCCAAAAATTCTATTAAAGTTGTTAATAAAATCCATGTATTTACCTTAATTTTTCATTATTAATTAGGTTAGTTATTCCTCGTCGATCAATCCTCTAAACTCGTGCGCAATCATCATCATTCACCGAACGCACCCACTGTGAGTGAATCTCTACAAATTCCCCATTTAAATCACGTTTTTGGGGTGTATCATGTGTCTTACTATTCATTATATTTAAATCATTGTGCATACATCATATCATGAATAAATGTGTATTCAGCTTGTATAAACTGTTTTTGTGGTTATTGTTTAGATTAAATTTATTATTTTCTGTACATGCAAATTTCATAGGCCGCCGCTCCCCATTACATTATGAGCGTTGAGCATGTTCCCCATTACATTATGAGCGTGAACCTGGCGTGCCAACATACGATCGGCTCCGTTTGATTGAGCCTTGATCGCACAGACATTTATCATTTCCAGTACATGCAATACGATCGGCTCCGTTTGATTGAGCCTTGATCGCACAGTTTCATTTATGTTATATTTATGCAAGTTGATATGTTATTGTATGCTGTTGGTTTGTTAATGTATGTTATTGTTTGTTGTTGTTTGATATCGTATACTAATGGTTTGTGATTGTATGCTGTTGGTTTGTTAATGTATCTTATTGTTTGTTGTTGTTTGATATCGTATGCTAATTGTTGTTATTGTATGTTTATTTACGTTTGTTCATATATGAATATTGCACAAATTTTCCATATTAAATACAACCAGAAATAAATAATAAATGTTTTCTAACAAGGTTCACTCGCCAACTTTTTGTTGATCCAAAAACCATTTTTACATATGATACAGGTGAACAGGATGAAGCAAGGAAAACATAGGAAATTGCCTTAGAAGAAAAATAATGAAGTTTAGAAGGATGAATAGAACATGTTGTATTTGTTTGATATGATTGTATGATCTCTTTTAAATTGAAATAATAAATATGAAACATTATAGTAAATGTCATGAGCTTTAATGATAACCCAATCATGCCCCGATCACCTTTTCCGCTGCGGGTCGGGGTGTGACAGATTGGTATCAGAGCTTTTGACTATAGGGATATAGGATAGGTTATTAGACCCTTAGAGCCTATACTATAGTTGACTAGATTTTAATTGTTTATGTGGTTACATGCAAACTTATGATATTTATTTGTTTCATATTTATTACATACACAAATGCATGCAAACATTTCCAATATTACAATTTGTGATACATAGTGAATTATACTTGCAGTCAAACATACATACTTACATACATATTCATCATACATGTTACAATATTCACATATTCAAATCATATTCATACTTCCGTTATTCAAGATTTTGTCGCATTTTTCATTTTTCAAATCTCATCAAAGTGAGTTCTGCGACGGGCATGTAGTAACTGTAAGGGTACAAGTACCGGTAGTCGGAACGTCCTGTCTAGGTTGGCATTCGTATAAATCCAATATAACGGACCAGTTTGCCTACCTGGGGACTAACGATGGGAGTACGAAGGACCTATTAGGCCAAAGCATGCCACACCAAACGTCGTTCAAACTAACCTCACTTTGAGGTGTCACCTTGTCCACACCTGGACACATTCCGAATATCATACGTTACATATTTCTCGATTTTCTCCGGGTTTTAGTGTACGTAACCAGGCTAACACATGCGAACCATATGAAAAACCCGGTAATCATGGGGGCCCACATGATTACGAAGGTGAAGTATGGCGGCATGCAAGGCCCAATTACGAGCAAAGCCCAAGACATCCTATGGATGTAGTAGATTTATTTTGCTATGTTTATTTTATGAATGTTCATTCCTAAATATGACACATGATCCCAAAAGCATCCAACTCATACTCTTGATATGTATTCCTTGTAGATGTCTTCTAGCCTCGCTCGTAGGAAGATGAGATCAAGAAAAGCCCGTGAGCGCATGGCTGCCTTAATCGCTCAACAAATGGCTGCCGTAATACCCAAGATTGTAATTCAAGTCCAACAAGCCCTTACCGCTAATCCTGTCAACCAAGAGGATCAAAATGTTATCAACCCTTCCCCAAATACCACTAAATGCACCTACAAGCATTTCAAATCCTGCGACCCTACAAAATACGAAGGGACTGATGGTGTCACCGCTCTTCTCTATTGGTTTGAAGAAATGGAAAACATTTTTCTAACTTGCGATTGCCCCGATGATCGCAAAGTGCGATATGCTACTGGTCGTTTATTTGGAATAACACTTACTTGGTGGAATACAGAGAAGGCCAAACGATGTGTTGGAGATGCTATGACTTTGACTTGGGAAGAGTTGAAAGAAATCATGATAAGACGATTTTGCCCAAGGAGCGAAATCAAGAATTAGAGGATGAGTTCTATTCGTTGAAACAAAAGGAAGGCGACCACACCACGTACAACAAAAGATTCCTCGAGTTGAATCAAATGGTTCCCAACTTGTTCACTCCCCACTACCGTTTGATCGAGCACTACATTCAAGGTCTTCCTTCAAAGATTCAAGACTCTGTAATAAGTGCCACACCTGCAACCTTGGAAGCAGCAATGGAGTTAGCTACAGAGCTCACCGAGAACCGAATCCGGAATAAAGACTTCAAGGAGGAGAAGAAGAAGGATAAAGCATCGACTGAAACCTCCAACTACACCCAAACCGAATCCCCTTCTCAACCCATTTCTAAGAGAAAACGAGACGAGCAACTTTTCGCTGTCACCCAACGCAACCAACCTGCCTTACAAGCCGTACCCCTCCAAGCTATCCCAATCAATCAAGTAGCACCCAACTCAACCTACCTAAATAAGAAACCTTACCTTGGACCTCACCCTCGATGTAACACCTGTTTTTATCACCATCCATCTACCGTACTTTGTCGACTATGTGCGAATTATGGACGCTATGGTCATTTGAGCAAAGTTTGCCGCACCTCTCAAAACCAAACCTCACCCCCTACTCAAAACATGATCCAAACATATCAACAACCCCAATACCCCATGTTCCCATATGTTCGAGCTTGTTTCAATTGTGGCGACCCTACCCACTTTAGAAACACGTGCCCTCAATTGGTTAACATCACAACCGCCCAAGCACAAGCAAACCCAGTTAACCAAGCAAATCAAGAAAACCCAACCACTAGGCCACCAGCAAGAGGAAGAGTTTTCAACATCAACGCCAATCCGGTTGAAGATAATGACGGCCCAAACGAAAACACTCAACTAGTCCCCTTCACCAACAATCAAGATTCAACTCCAACTGCTTAGTTTTATGTTTCCTCTATGTTATCTCAATTCTCACGTGTCTCAATTTTAAATTGGAAATTTATCCAAGGATTTTAATGCAAATTATTAATCCAGTTTTGTTTTATACTCAGTGATTCAACATTCATACCAGCATACATCTCAACGTATTTCAATCTCATTATTTAAAGAAGTTGGGCTGTGTCTCACTTCTACATAGACTAACCTCTCCATCATAACAAACGAGAGAGGGACTGTCATCTTTCAAACATGTATACTATCAGAATTATGACGCAGGCATTGTTTGTTGTGTTTATTTATGTTTTAGAGTCACATAGAACTAATCATAACTTACGGATAAAGCCAATGAAAATTTGACAGGAATATGGTGGATACGCCGCTGGTACTTCCTATATATAAGTATTCCTGTCAAAGGATCAGAGGCATTATCAGGCGGTTATGAGAAGTTCCATGTAGGATTTAGTAATGTTTGGTTGAAATTTGTTTTACACTCACTGATTTAACATTCATATCAACTCGTCATTTAAAGAAATTGGATTGTGTTCCATTTTCAACATAGACTAACCTCTCCATCATAACAAACGAGAGAGGTATTGTCATCATTCAAGGACTCAAGCTCTGGTTGTTGTATTTGTTTATGTTTTAAGTCACATAGGACTAATCATAACTTACCGATAAAACCAATGAAAATTTGACGAGAATATGGTGGATACGCCGCTGGTACTTCCTATATATAAGTATTCTTGTCAAAGGATCAGAGGCATTATCAGGCGGTTATGAGAAGTTTCCATGTAGGATTTGGTATTGTCTTGATTGAAGTTTGTGTTATACTCACTGATTTAGCATTCATATCATCTCATCCTTTAAAGGAGTACACAATGTCATCAATCAAACATGTATGCTATCAGAATTAGGACTCAGATATTGGTTGTTGTGTTTATTTATGTTCTAGAGTCACATCATAGAACCAATCATAACTTACTGATAAAACCAATGAAAATTTGACAAGAATATGGTGGATACGCCGCTGGTACTTCCTATATATAAGTATTCTTGTCAAAGGATCAGAGGCATTGTCAGGCGGTTATGAGAAGTTCCAGGTAGTTTTTAGTAGTAAAAGTTATGTTTTAGGATATAACCTAATCTTTCAAACGTACCCAAACTCATATGCATAACATCATACTTAGTCAATCAACTCTGTGTATCCATGTTCCGTATTCCTACACTTTAGCAACAAAAAGCGATTCCTGTAGCAGGGTATTCAACCCTTACAAGGAACGTTACCGCCTCAAACAAAATTTAAACTCTTACTCTCTTCTAAGTATGTAATTGTCAAATTAAAACACCATCCTTTCTAGACAAATATGCCACTACTTAAATTTCGGGACGAAATTTCTAAAAGTAGGGGATACTGTAACATCCGCCAAAAACCGGATTTACCAAACCCGCTCCGTTTATCAACCGAACAATCAGTTAAAATTTTGTTGCGTATTTAATGCCCAAATTAATTTTAAACGATACATAATTAATAAGTATATTAGAATACAAAAGTTACATTTGAAAAAGTATTGAAAATAATGAAATAAAAATTAATGGCTGAAGCCGGGTTTCTAACCCGGGTCAACCAGATACAGCAACGACTTAACTCACATCCCTACAACCACTCCGCCACTTGTGATGTTTGTTAATATATTGAACCAATTAATACATAAATCAATCTGGAAATCAAAAACCAGTGCACAACGCGCCCAAATCCGCTCACGCCGGAAATCCCGGCAATTCCATCAAAGTTTGCCGTTTCTTTTTAGTCATAACGTATACAATAACAAGTAAGGTCGGTTATAACCGAAGAAAACCATCAATTTCATTCATTGCTTTGAATTTCTATTGAAACCGAAAATACAATCCAAATTCGGGATTGTACATTGTTCATCAGTTAGGCTCACGTATCTATTCAACTCACACTCATCATTTCGCACAGAAAACTTCGCCAGAAGTCGCCGGAATTCTCTGAAAAATTACCGGAAAGTTTCGCCGGAAAACTGAATTCAATCCACCTTTTCTTCTTACCCAAAAATAAGATCATAGAACTCGTACGGACATCACTCCCACTCACCTTAAACCACTGAAGAATCTCGGTCGCAAGAAATTTCACTCGCCGGAATTCTCTGCAAGTCGCCGGAAAACCGGGACTCTCATATACACGGTAATTACCTCGATGTTTCTGTTTCATTCCATTATAAGACGAATTCTAACACCATTTCATCGCTCAGAATCAACCTCAGACGACATTGCCGGATTTTTCTGTTTTCGCCGGAAAATTTCTGAAAGTTTCAGAATCACGCTGATAACCGGTATGATCATGTAATCTACTGATAGTCGTTACCCAGTGATTCAATTTCACCTTTAATTCATCCAAACTAATTATTGACTCTAACAGCCGAAGGTCACCAAAACAGAGCCGAAGAGCTTCGCCGGATTTTTCTGAAGAAGACGATCTGTTCGGTATTTTCTTTCCCCAAAATCTTCGGTTCAATACTTTTCAATTGTTCATCTTGTTCATTAATCGAATTAATCAAGTAACAGTTAGATAACCGTTGCCTGAGTTTTGAACGAAGAAGACGAAGTAGTTATGTTATAAGATTATTTAAAATCGGAATTATAAACGGGTTAGACACACAGTCCAGCGGTAGACTGTGTGCAAATAAACACATACACGTCGCGAGTTCGATTCCTGTCCCAACCTCATTCGCTGTAATAAAATGCCTTTTTTTAAATTGAACCGGGTTAACTCCGTTAGATGTTAAGTATAATAAAAATCTGTATTTTAACCAAGTTAGACACACAATCCAGCGGTGGACTGTGTGTAACATTAAGTCACAGGTCCCGGGTTCGAGACCTGTTGACGACACCGGTCCGATACATTTAAAACCCTTTTTAAAAATAAATAATTTTCGGATTAATTGATTTAGTGTATAAATATAATTAAAAAACAGAAATATTTCGGGTTAGACACGTAGCTCAGTTGGTAGAGCTGCGTGCACGCGTACGGGAGGTCACCGGTTCGAGTCTCACCCAGCGCACACATATAACCGACCTAACCGGTCAACGGTCAACGGTCAACAAGTCAACAGTCAAAAGTCAACATTTTTTTTATTATTTTTATTTAATTATTTTACTTAAAAATCAATTAAAAATACTTAAAAATAACATTTTTAAGATTAGAAAATAGCCTAAAACTCACAAAAATATATCCAAAAATTCTATTAAAGTTGTTAATAAAATCCATGTATTTACCTTACTTTTTCAATATTAATTAGGTTAGTTATTCCTCGTCGATCAATCCTCTAAACTCGTGCGCAATCATCATCATTCACCGAACGCACCCACTGTGAGTGAATCTCTACAAATTCCCCGTTTAAATCACGTTTTTTGGGTGTATCATTTGTCTTACTATTCATTATATTTAAATCATTGTGCATACATCATATCATGAATAAATGTGTATTCAACTTGTATAAACTGTTTGTGTGGTTATTGTTTAGATTAAATTTATTATTTTCTGTACATGCAAATTTCATAGGCCGCCGCTCCCCATTACATTATGAGCGTTGAGCATGTTCCCCATTACATTATGAGCGTGAACCTGGCGTGCCAACATACGATCGGCTCCGTTTGATTGAGCCTTGATCGCACAGACATTTTTCATTTTCAGTACATGCAATACGATCGGCTCCGTTTGATTGAGCCTTGATCACACAGACATTTATCATTTCCAGTACATGCAATACGATCGGCTCCGTTTGATTGAGCCTTGATCGCACAGTTTCATTTATGTTATATTTATGCAAGTTGATATGTTATTGTATGCTGTTGGTTTGTTAATGTATGTTATTGTTTGTTGTTGTTTGATATCGTATACTAATGGTTTGTGATTGTATGCTGTTGGTTTGTTAATGTATCTTATTGTTTGTTGTTGTTTGATATCGTATGCTAATTGTTGTTATTGTATGTTTATTTACTTTTGTTCATATATGAATATTGCACAAATTTTCCATATTAAATACAACCAGAAATAAATAATAAATGTTTTCTAACAAGGTTCACTCGCCAACTTTTTGTTGATCCAAAAACCATTTTTACATATGATACAGGTGAACAGGATGAAGCAAGGAAAACATAGGAAATTGCCTTAGAAGAAAAATAATGAAGTTTAGAAGGATGAATAGAACATGTTGTATTTGTTTGATATGATTGTATGATCTCTTTTAAATTGAAATAATAAATATGAAACATTATATTAAATGTCACGAGCTTTGATGATAACCCAATCATGCCCCGATCACCTTTTCCGCTGCGGGTCGGGGTGTGACATTTGATACTCGGATGTAATTTGAACTTAATGAATGAAAAATAGTTAAAATGAACTAATCTTGTGTTGTCACCTAATATAATGGATTCTGCACATTATAATTAGGATATTAAATATCACCGGAACCAAAACATCATTTAGATCGGGACTATCAAGTGGTACCAGAGCAGGATGGCTAATATCTGAGACATTTCACAAGATTTGGACATTCGAAGATCTTCTTTCTACTCTTTTCTTTATTTTTAACACTTCCTACTGATAAAATGGACTGATTTTTTAAGGACTGTTAAAAAATCATTTTTAACTAACATACTAACAATTCAGCTTAAAATTCAACCGTTACCATGCCGAATTTTCAAAAAACGGCACTGAAGAGATATTCTTTCATTTGAAAATCTTTGGTTCGCACGAAAGAGCTAATTTGTTTGAATTTGAGTGTTGATTCGTACGAACCAGGTACATTCGCACAAAAATTGTTCATCCATACAAGGGAACTTTTGTAAATTTGTTTTATGTTCGTCTGTAAGAAGGTCTCATTCGCATTAAATTTGGGTTCACCGTTTGAAACCTTTATCCATCCAAGAATCTGTCATTCATTCCAATTCTACATCATCCGTACCAAATGTCACACCCCGACCCGCAGCGGAAAAGGTGATCGAGGCATGATTGGGTTATCATCAAAGCTCATGACATTTATTATAACGTTTCATATTCATTAATACATTTTAATCGGAAATATACAATCATAATTACATCATGTCCTAAACATCAATCTAGGCTTCATTGTTTTCTTCTAAGGCATTTCCTATGTTTTCCTTGCTTCATCCTGTTCACCTGTATTATGTGTAAAAATGGTTTTTGGATCAACAAAAAGTTGGCGAGTGAATCCTATGAAAAACATTTGAACAAGTTTATTTAATTGATTATAAAATAAAGTGCACAACCACACATGAGTAAAAATAGATGTAAACTTATTCACCAATCATTTAATATTAAATAATGCACACATGAACAATAATGGATCGTTTTGAGGCACGCGTTGCTAAACTCGTCTCCCACGAGGAACTGATGGGCCTAATGAATGATTTGCATATACTTGACAATATGAAATACATAACTACAAACAATATAAACTAAATAATACACACACGAACAATAATGGATTTGTTTTGAGGCACGCGTTGCTCAACTCGTCTCCCACGAGGAACTGATGGGCCTAATGAATGAATTGTATATAACTTGACAATATGAAATACATAACTACAAACAATATATACAATCTAAGTTTAGATCACAATATGGTATGGCACAAGTTTAAATAAACGAGTTAATTTTGGTGACACATGACACACCCCAAAACGTGTAATTAAAAAGGGGAGTTGTAAGATTCACTCACATTGGGTGCGTTCGGTTGATGATGTTGAATGCGCACGAAGTTGGTTTTAACCATGAGTGAAACTAACCTAGATAATGGCATAATGGTTCGGTAAGTTTGCGGATTTTATTAATCAATTTTAGTAGGATTGTTGGATGTATTTTTGTTAGTTTAAGGCTATTTTCTAACCTTAAAAAT
>CAMTDV010000897.1:0-10232 GCA_947069175.1 Scalesia atractyloides | reverse complement strand
GTTCCGTTTCTTTTTTGACGAGTTGATCAAAATAGGAGAATAAAGGTGTTCGGGTGGTTGGGGGTTTATGGAATTTTTGGTTTCAGAATTAGTAAAACGTATACATGTAAAAGTATACTCTTTTGACGTCTTTTTTTGGACAAAAAGTTTTAAAGTTTTTTCGGGGGTCCTAACATGCCCATTAAACACAAACGAGGAAAAAGAACAAATAAATATAACTTTTATTCACCAATGAAATATATTTCATTAACATAAAGAATTCTTTATGTTTTATTTTATTTATATAGTATATTAATAATAAGTCCTCAATATTTTTTTATAGGTTCAGGGAAGTAAAGCATGGGGTATGAACAATCATAATATATTCACGATGCACAAATACCAAAAGATGTTCAGATGGTATGAAATAAAAAGAAAAGTACAACTAATATTACTCTTCAAGTAGCAAAAAAGATTAACAGGGGGTTTTTCCCAACGGAAAATTAAATAAGTGTTGGGTTGGGGGTTTTTTTTTAAAACGAGCCCCTTTAAATTTTAAAAAAACAAGTGAGGTGCTAAGAGATTAGGAAGCCAAAGGGTTCTGGGGGTGTCAGGCGGTTTTAGTGGAAGTTAAAGATAAACGTAAACCAATTGGGGGAAAGATTAAGGGAAGAAGAGAAGTAAACAGGGAAAATATTCATTTTAAAAGGTACACTTTCCCGGTCCCCGGGTTTTAGAGGAAACCGGGCCCCTCCCCCAGGGATGGAAAAAATGAAAAAAACCCCCTTTTTTTTTGGGCCCGTTGTTTTTTTTTTTTAAATTAAAATTTTTTTCCCCTTTTTTTTTAATTTTTCCTTTCTTTTAGTGTTTTGAGAAATTACCCCAAGGAAAACGGGGGAAAAGTTCCCCAAAAAAACTCTTTTTTTTTTGTTGGGGGCCCCCAAATTTGTTCTAGAATTTGAAAATGCGTTGTGTGTTCCCGTTTCCCCTTTTTGTCTTTGGGGGGGTTTGGGGTTGGTGTTTCCCTTTGGGGTGGGCCTGTTGGTTTAGGGGGTGTTTTATTTTAAAAAAATGGTTTTTTAAAAATTTTTTTCCGAAAGGGAAAAAAGTTTTAAAAAAAAATGTTTATAAAGATTTCTTTTTTTTTCCAAAAACCGGTTTGCCTCAAAATTTTTCCCTTTTGCGGGGGTTTTGGGGGGGGGTTTTGGGGGGGGGGTTGGGTTGAAATCAAATTGCCTAGAGTTTTTTCCGTTTAAATTGGGGTTTAAATTTGGGGGTTTTTTTGTGGTTTGGGGTGGTGGGGTGGTTTTTTCGTGGGGGGGTTGGGCCCTTCGGTGGGGGCCTTTTTTATTCTTTCCTGTCCTTAAAAAATTTTTTTTGGCCCGGCCTTTGGGCTGGGAAAGGGAATTTTTTTCCGGGAAAAAAGGGGTTTTTTTTTAAAAAAAGGGGTTTTTGTTAGGCGAACTTGACTCCACATGTCAATTTTCGAGCAAACTTGACCTCCACAGGTCAAGTTCGGGCAATTGTTCCTTTTAAAAATAAACTCCGTTTTTGGTGGTTGTGTTCGATTCTAACCCTATAAAATATTCAACACACTCAATCTAGATATTCGACAAGTGGAATAAAATAGTGAAAAAAACAGCTTCCAAGTATTCACACCTATCCCCAAAAAACACAACCCGTAAAAAGTATGGCAAGCTTGGTGTTTCATCATTGGGGGTTTGTATAAACCTAGTAAAATAGAAAGTTTGGGAGGTGTTTGCACCTTTAAAAAAAAATAAGAGTTTTCCCCTAAAAATCTCAAAACCCCCTTAGATGTCTAAAGAACGTGGGACAAGTTTGTTTAAAAAAAAAAACATAGTTTTTTAAAGTTTTAAAAAAATATTTTTCCCCAAAAAAGAAATTTTTAGCCCAAAAAAAGGGTGATTTTTCCCCCCTTTTTTGGGCCATGGAAAAGGGGGGAAAACCCTTTCCCCAAAGGGGTTTCCCCAAATATTTAAAAGAAAAAAAAAAAAAAAAAGGAAAAAAAAAGTGGGGGGAAAAAACCATTTAAAACACAAAGATTTTTTCCCCTTTGTTTGGGGGACTTGGGAAATTTTTGAGATTTTTGAGAAAAGTTTTGGTTGGGGAAAAATGTTTAGGGGGTGGGGGGGGTTTTTTCGGGGGGAAAAAGGGGGTTGGCCCAAAAAAAAACCTTTGAAAAAAAGGGGGGGACCAACCATCAAAATTTTTTTTCCTGATCATTTTAAAAAATTTTTTGGCACCTCGCCCCAACATTGAAAACTGACCCGGGAAGGGCCCCAATTCTTTTTAAACCCTTTTCGACAAACAATGGGGATGGAAAAAATTCTTTTAAAACTTTGGGCTAAATCGGAAAGGGTTTTCATTTTAAACTTGAAAAAAAAAATAAAAATCAAAACTTAAGTCTCATTCAAAGAATCTTTGGCATGGTAATAAGAAACCAAAAAAAAAGGAAAACTTTTCTTTTTAAAAAACCAAGGGCCCAGGGGCAATTATAAAGGTCCCCAGCTGTAGACTTCAAAAACTTTAAATACCATTTTTGGGGAGGCCCCCCTTTGGTTAAAACCAAAATTTGACATGGCAGCATTTTGAACCCCCTTTTTAAAACGATGCCGCACAATCTTCAAAAGGTTTAAAAAAACCATTTTCCCCTGGGGCTCCCCCCCAGCCGTTGATCATCCCCCAATCCGTGCCCCTGGGGAGATGTAACCTTTTTAAAGGTTAAAAAAAAATTCCCCCGTATCCTCTGTTAAATTCTTGGGCCCAAACTTTCGCCCAAAAATAGAAAACTTGGGTAAAGCTATTCTTTCACTTTCATTTTCCCCCCCCTTTTCTTACTTCTTTTCGATCATGTTTTTTTTCCAGAAAAGGGGGTGGTCCCAAAAAGAACCCCCCTTTTCCCCCTGGGAGGTGACGGTTTTTTTTTTTTTTATGATTTAGGTGAAAGATACCCGGCAACGATCAAAAAAAGTTTTAAATTTTTTGAAAAACATTTTGGGTTTTAGATTTTTGGTAAATGGGTTTTTTGTTTTTTAAATTTTATTTTTTTTTTTAATTTTAAAAAAATTAAAAAAAATTTTAAAAAAAATTAAAAAAAAGGTTTAAAAAAATTTAAAATTTGGAGGGGGGAAAAAATTTTTTTTTCTAAAATTTTTTTTTTTTAAAATTTGAAAAAAAATTTTTTAAATGTTTTCCTTTTAAATTTTTTAACTTTTTTTAACCAAATTTTAATTTCAATTTTTTTTTAAAAAAAAAAACCCTTTAATTTTAAATTTGTTTTAATAAACAAAAGAAAAAAAATTTTTAAAAAAAAAAATTTTCCCAAAAAAATTAAAAACCTTGGGTTTTTTAAACAAAAAATTAAAAATTGGGAAAACCCAATTTAAAAAATAAATTTTTTTAAACCCAAAAATTTAAAAAAATTTTTTAAAATTTTAAAATTAACAAAAATTTTTAATTTTTAACCCCCTTTTTAAATTTTTTCCCCAAAAAATTTTTTTTTTAAAAAAAAATTTTTTGGGGAAAAAAAAATTTTTAAAATTTTTCCATAAAAATTGGGAAATTTTTTTTTTTAAAATTTTTTTTTTTTTTAAGGGAAAAAAATTTAATTTTTTTTGTTTTTGGGCTTTTTAAATAAATGTTTTAAAAATTTTTTAAAATTTTTTTTTTAAATTTTTTTTATTTTTAGGGGTTTTAATTTTTTTGGGGGAAAAAAGGATATTTTAAACCTTTTTTTGGGGCCCAAAAAAACGAATTGGACATCAATTTTTTTAAAAAAGGGAAAAAAAGTAAAATTTTATTTTTGTAAAAACCTTCCCAATTACAAAACAAAACCAATTTGGGGTAAAAGGATTTTTGGATTTTAAAAAATTTTTGCGAAAAAAGGATTTAAAAATTTTAGTTTTAAATAAAGTTTTTAATAAATTAATGGGGGCCCCTGCCCCCGAGTTTTAAGAAAAGTTTTAAAATGGGTTTCCTAAGGCTTTTAAAAAAATTCCGATCGAAAAAAAAATTTTTTTTATTTGAAAAAACCAAGGAGGGGAAATATTTAGGGTTTTCAAAATTTTTGTGTTAAAAGGGGGATCTTGGGGATTTTTGCTTTTTTAATTTTAAAAAAAAGGGAAAAAAAAAATTTAAAAAAAATATTTTTTTTTAAAATTTGACTGGTTGAGGATTTTTGTTTAAATGGATTTTTTTAAGCTGATTTCTATAAAAAAGGGGGGAAATTTAAAATAATTAATATTGGGTTTTTTAAAAAAAAAAGCAAATAACGTTTCCCCGGGTTGTAAATAAAGGGGCAAAATTTGGAAAGGAAAAGGAAATAAAAAAGGCGAACAAAGATTAAAAGGGCTATGTTAGTTGATTCTTTCTCAAACTTTTTTAGAATGGGGTTTTTCTTTGGAAAATTTCTTTGTTTGGGGTTTTTTAAATGGGGTTTGGGGTTTTAAAATGGGAAAAGTTGGGAAACCCCAAATTTTTTTTTGGGTTAAAATCGTATTTAATAATCCAAATCACAAATTCCCCAGGGAAAAGTTTTTCGAAATTTTCCCATTGGGGCCCCCCTTATTTAAAGTCCACCCAATTTGTATAATTTTTAAAAAACCGGTTCTTGTTTCGCTATTTGGTTTTATTTTAAATTTCCGTTTTTTACGTAAAAATAAACCCACTTTTTTTTCATGCCCCAAAATTTTAATCCCGTTGAAACCCCCGCGATTATCTTGGTCCGTGCATGATCCACATAGTTTGCACTAGTAGTGTACGAGTCAGGGTACATCTTAGTATTACGAGTGTGAATGCGCGTGTGGGATAACGTATGAAAATTTAGCATGTATACATGATTGTAGTTAAGTATGCGGAGTATAACGTAGGCATACCCACTTGAGTTGTGCCTACATATAGATTTCAAGTATGACTACCAAGTAGTGCGAATGTATGAATTTGAGTATGATTAATAACATATACGTATAAGATTAGCATGTAGTATCGAGTGTATAAGTTGAAGTATAATAAGATTAAACATATATAAGTAACCATGCAATTTTGAGTATGCAACTACTAAGTGCAAGGATGGTATGTGTAAGATTGTCATGAAATATTGAATACATAAATTGAAGCGTGTATGATGATATGCATGTGTATGGTTGCTTGAATCAAAGCATTGAGTTTGTTGAAACAAAGTAGGTCGGGTCCGTTGGGGATGAAGGATCAGATTGTGAATGTCGAGAGAATATTGAGAATGTATAACCTTATGAAGAAAAAGGGTCTGAAAAGGAAATGCTACTTTGTTTAAAAGTTTGGATTCACGTATGTCGTAGATTGTCCAACCTAATGAATCTTCCATGCCCACGTGTTTAGGTTTAGAATTGCACATTATCGATCTTGAAAAAAGTTTTACAACAGTGCTTTCTTTATTTGTATATTGATAAAAGGAAAGTTGTGTTCGAAAATTCCATGGATAAACTTTGATTTTTGAAAGGAATTTTTTTTTTGGCAAAATGCTCTTATGTGTCTGTGAAGGAAAGTTTTAGTTGGTTCCCTGCTAGGAACAAAATGTCTTTAGAATGATAGTATAATGTGAGTGTGTTCTAGTGATTGGACGAATTATGAAAATCGAGGGCAGGAGGTTCTTTAGACCGACTAAGTTGATAGATAGCATTTCATAAGATTTTGAAAATTGGGAAAGAACTTTTAAAATATAATTAGGAATTTCGTGTATGTAATTTACGTAAATAGGTAGTAGGGTAAGAAATACGTTTGGATAAAACAAAGAGAATTGAGATTCTTGCATAAGTGCGAAAATTGACATAATGGTAAGAGGTTTAAGTATGAGCTTTAAATCAAGTGATTGTCATGAAAATGGTCGAGTTGCGATTCAATCTTTCATTGAGGTGTGGACATCACTCCTATCTCAAGGGTAAGATTTCTTAAGAAATGTGCGTAGTCAATAGTCAAGGTAAGGGAATCACCCCTATCTTGTGATACGACTTCCATTTTTGTGAACATGAGTAATGTCTATCTTGTGGGTGACGTTTTGAAATCGTATATATACATAGTGTGTTAAGGTACGTGAAAAGTATAAGTATGGTATGCAAGTAATCATTGTGAAAATAATTTTGGATTTTGAAAAGAGTGATGTTTGAATTATGTTGTGCATAAAATTGATAATAGTATAATTATGGTTTTTGCCTAAATTTGGATTGTTCCGAAACAGAACTTTGACTAACCAAAGTGATCGAAAGTTCTTTTGAGTTTCGGAAGCATGCTTTGGCCTAATAGGTAAAATACTCTCGCCGAAATTTCGGTTAACGGTATTCACCCTTCTGGTTACTACATGTCCTTAGTCAATTGAAAGTTTGAGATTTTGGCGGGATTCGAAAATCAAGGAGTGGGACTATTACCAAGATGCGGGGTATCACCTCTAACTTAATCACGTCATTCCCTAAGGGCGGTTGGCACTTACTAAATGAAGAGCAAATTCTGACTCGTTGGCAAGGTCCACTAGAGCATGAAAGGGAAATTTTCCATCAAGATGTGGATATCACTACTAACTTGACGGCGTAATTTCGTGAGAAAATCGAGAATGTGGATTGAGAGTCTTTCACCAAAGTGAAGGTTTCACTCCTATTTTGGTGAAATTGTCTCGTTTGTATAATACGAGTGTTTTCACATCTCCTGTGTGTAAGATAAAATGTCTTAGGAAAGGCATACGTATTTTTAAGACAAAAGACGAGATAGAAACAAGTAGGAAGAATTCGAGTATTTGAAGCATGAAGTCAAGAATGGTCAAGTATGGGTACTTAGACTACAGACTAGGTCAAATCATGACAATTTTTCCTAATTCTCTATAGTTATGGCTCTGATACCAATTTGTTACACCCCAAACCGATGGCGAAATCATCAGGGCAGACGTAAATAGATTGCCCGAGACTTCATAACACTAAATGTTACAAGTATTTAATATAATATGTCATTTCATTGCTAATGGTTCAAGCACTTTAATTGGAAAACAAAAATACAACAAGTATTGCATGACTAATCTATAAATAAGAACTTAAAGTTTGGTGCGTTTCTAGTCCTTCCCAACAAGTTCCATTTGCCATCAACATCACTAAGCTGCAACATGTTTAAAAGTATAGTTCAAGACACAAAGCATTGGCGAATACAAAAGTTTAATATAGCATAAGTATGTGAAAATTATTTGAACGAATCCGAATGGCAAAAATAGTTAACAAGATTAATGTATCAAGGCATGCAATTTTACAAGTCAACCCTCTGATTACCTCAAGAATTAAAGACATAACATGACCTCAAGAATAGGTGTGTTACTCCTATAGCGCTATACATGTTAAGAGGAGGCTTGTACGAAGTTAATGACAAGTGAATCACATAAGAATGTTCTAAGTATACAAATCAAGTATCACGTATTTAAGCATGCCCTGTAGGGATTGTTTGTGTTTGCATAAACTATGAGTTTGAATGTGTAGTTTGATAGGTGAAACATATTGCACCCGAAAGTGTATAACGTAAAAATGGGGTCGAGTGTACTCATAATTTTTGTTGGTGCATTATGTCTATTGTCTGCGTATTAGGTCTAGTCGAAATGTATAGGGTTAGAATGTCCATTTTATAAAGTTATGTATGTGGTTTATCCCACTTCGTACGAACTGTAGTTTGGTGCGAAGTGGGCTGCCTATAAATAGGCTAGTTGTGTTATTCATTGTAACAGTTTTGCGAGCTAGACGGTGAAGCTCTGTCAGTTTGGGAACCTGAATGTAATCATTGAACAATCAATAAACTGACGTTTAAACTGAATATCTTGTGTATATTGTCACTAATTCATGTAAATTCCGCATACATGGATTAGATATAAGTTAGGTACCTTTGCATAATGAGGAAATCGATCCTACAAGTGGTATCAGAGCTCAGGGAGCCTGATTTGTCGACATCAGCACAAGAAGACTTCTATTTCTACTCCATTCGTTTTGTTTTTCACTGTTAAAATGAATTAATGGACGAATTGAACTTAACTTCGGATATGACATGTAAAATCACCTAAAGATTAACCCTTGAAAGTTTCAGACCGGAAAACGATTGACATTTTAAATTCAAACATAATTGCACGAACCATGTGTCATAGTTGGAAACGATGAAACACTTGACATTGTAGAAATTAGCGAACTTGACTAAAAGAGTTAACCCTTGGACTTTGTGTGTCAGCTGTATGATTTTTGTAATACATGCTAACATCTTGCTGAGCTGATGCTTTATCATTTTTGCCATCTTTTGCATCTCTAATTCATGACTTTCTAACTTTTCAATGAATTGTGATACAGAGAAACCACTGTATCCGTTGCTATTTTTCAGGATTGTGAGATATGTGGTCCACTCTCCTTCAGGTAATGCATCCGCCAACTTATCAACCAGTTCTTTGTCTGTCTTTAAGATCCTCATTCTTCTCAATTGAAGAATCAAATGACAGTAGCGTTCAATCAACTGTTTCACCGATTCACCTTTTAGAGGTCCAAAGATATCAAACTCCTTTTGCAATAAGGCTTTCTTGCTTTTTCCCATTTCAGCACTGCCTTCATACTTTACTCGCAGCGCATTTCAAAGTGACTGTGCATTATCGTCATGTTGTAACAGCACCAAGATATCCTCTTTCACAGATTGTTGTATAATACTTATCATCTTCTTTTCTGCTGAAAAATTTTCTTTTTCTGCTATTGAATATGATGATAACGTCTTTTCTAAACCATTTTCACCAACTGGTGCTTTGTACTACTCTTCAACCGCACACCAACATGCAAAGTGATTTGCCTGAACCCAATTCCTGAACTTTTCGTTCCAGCTGTCGTATTCTTCTAGATTGAAAATCTTTGGGGCTTTTACCAGCGTGCACATTTCATTTTCCAATTTAACGTTCTGGGCTGAATCAACTGGCATACTCACAGTTGAGCTGTGAAAAGCATTTAGAATTCTGGTTCGACATTATCGTTGCTCTTAACTGAAGAAACGTTAAACTTGAAAAAGATTAGCAAATGTATCACTTCATACAAATTGGAATGTACCAGTTCGTACGAACTGAGAATCACAATTAAACAAAGTTTCAAACAACCACTTCGTACAAACTAAAATCCATTGAAAATCAAAGTTTCAAGTTTCAATTCGTACGAACTCAATACAGATTTTATACAAAATTTTAGTTCAACTGTCAATTTGTATATTTGGACTTTAAAGTTTACGTTAAATGGATCATGGATAGTGGAGCTTCCTGGCACATGACAGGAATGCTTGCGTTATTATATGATGTCAAATCCGTCCGAGGAGGTTATGTTGGCTTTGCCGGTAACCAAGGGGGAAGGATCATTGGAGAAGGAAGATTATCAAATGGATTGGTTTCTTTTGACAAAGTGAATTATATCGCAGAGCTAGAAAACAATTTTCTGAGTATCTCGCAGATATGTGATAAGAAATTCACAACACATTTCAACGACAAAGAATGCTTAATTTTAAGACAAGGATTCAAGATTTCGGAGGAGTAGATTCTAATGCGCGCTCCAAGAGAAAATGATTTATAGTGTTAGACATGAGCGTTGCTTCGACTACATCAAAAGCGGCGCAATGCTTTGTGACTATGGCTATAGAGAAAGAATCATATTTGTGGCATAGAAAGATGGGGCACATTCATCTGAGGAAAATGAACCGTCTTGTTCATAACAATTTAGTGGAAGGTGTCAATCTGAAAAGTTTTCACATGAATGATCATTGTGTTAGCTGTAAGAAGGGCATACACAGAAAAAATCACATCCGAAGAAAATATTGAATTCCATTAAACTATCGTTAGAAAGACTGCATATGGATCTCTTTGGACCAGTAAATGTGAAAACTATTTTCTAGAGATCTATATTGTCTTGTGGTGACTGATGATTATTCTAGATTCTCGTGGGTCTTCTTTCAAGAGAACAAAGATGAGACGTTTGAAAATCTTATGATTTTCTTCAAGAAGTTAGAAAATCTTTATCATCTACCCATCCGAAGAATCAGAAGTGAAATGGAACAGAATTCAAGAATAATCGCATGCTAGAATTTTGTAACAGAAAGGCATTCTTCACGAATTCAGCGCCCCCTATACTCCTCAACAAAATGGAGTAGCTGAACGTAAGAATCGCACACTTATCGAGACAGCCAGAACAATGCTTGCTGATTCGAAATTACCTGTGAATTTTTGGAGT
>CAMTDV010000895.1:0-10060 GCA_947069175.1 Scalesia atractyloides | reverse complement strand
AGTTTTAACTCAATCATGGTCAAAACTGTCAACACATTCTTAGGTAGATTTATTTCATCCTTTTTATGTCTTAAATCTGTCTCGCAGATTCAGACATATCATTCGTACCTTTCATTCATTCTACGTTTTGAATCCGTTTCGCGGATTCAAACACATCATTCATACTTTTCATTATTCGTACTTACTTACGGATTCAACATTCTTCATTTTTATCATTCATGCTTTTTCATTCTTACATGGTACTCTCAATTTTTCTGAGAAGTATTACTACCCATTTCACCGCACGTCCACCTACTACCCAATTATACCGGACATACCTGCGATAATTACCACTGTCTCACGAACGTCATATGTTTCTTGCGTCTGGCCAGGTGTGAATCCACATACTAGTTTCGTGCCTTCATGAAATCATCGCTTATGTCCGGGGAATTAGGTTTTGGCACGTGTAGCATTTTCAAAACGTTATCACTATATCATCTTTGTCTTTCATTTAAAATTTTCCTCCCCTCGGGAGGTTTTACCATCACCGTCACCCCATACTAAATTTGCATACCTGGGGTCAATTTGTCTTACAACATGTTGTGGTGCCGGTCCTAGACCGCATTCGCGGATCATCCTCTTCAAGCAACTTTTGCGTACCTTAACATAACATATTGTTAGTTTCTTTACAGCATACTTAAGTACATACTTACATTCGCTTCTACCTTCGGATCTTGATCGAGTCTTGGATTGTGCGGGTTCCTCATAACAAGAGCACATGGGTTTGAGTTCAAGTATTTACCTCCTCGTACTTGATTTCTCTCAAACCAGGGCTCTGATACCAACTTGTAAAGCCCTAACACTTTTTGATCGAAAAGTCGCAACGGAAAATACGTGCCATAAAATTTCTTTCTTAAAACGTTCCTTTATATTTGAAATCATATAAAAACATCTTTATGTGAGGAACTACATTATTTATTTCTCATTAACGTGTCAATAATAACATACTAATACCGATACATGACCGCTCATTCCGTACAATCCATGTGTCTAACACTCGATCTTCAATCGCTAGCTTTCCCTCGTGTTGATCCACGGTTCTTTACCACCTGCATCCACCACATACATTCGAATCATTAGAACACATTATATATATAAACAAGATTCATAATCTTGGAGTCTTGTCAACGTTCTATTCTCATATACTTTCCATTTCGTTATCTGTCTAAATTAAGCATTTCAGCTGAATGTCTAATCCTTAGTGAAACTTCAACAATGTACCTGCATTACATTTCATTCTCAAAGCACACTATTAGTAACGTAAAAATCAATGCATTGAATTCATGCATACATTAATACCTGCCCATCCTTTCATGGGCGATAAATTCTACTTCGTGCATACGTACATTCACAAGTATAGGCATACGCACATACACACATACCTACGTACATACATACTTACTACGTACATACATACCTACTTACATACCTACATATCTACTTACCTACATGCTTACATAATTATGTCTACGCATACATACTTCCATCCAATTCTTGATTAACTTATTCACATTTACTTATCCTACTCATACATTAATTACATAGTGGCTTACACTTGGATTTATAACCCAAAAACATCATGGAAACATTCAAAATCATGTTTGGATGGTCCGTTGTAGACCACGGTTAATGTACCGAAGCTTACGGTACACAAAACAACTTGGATAACAAAATTCAGCATTTAAAACATGAGGAGGGCGTCGGCGATGGCCTTCTGGCGTCGCGACGCCTCTTAGTTTTTCGCGTACCCAGGAAACCCCGTAGGCAGTAAATTAGGACGTCGGCAGAAATGGAAGCTAGATGGGGTGTCGACGACGGCCTCTCTAAAGTGTGTTTTTCTGCAGATTCGTTCCGTCATCCGTTAAAGCTAAAACTTGCGTAACTTTCAAACCGTTTACTCGTTTCTTCCTACATGACCGTAATTTGATATTCTATCATATGAACTTGAGACCCGACATCCGGATAAAGGAAATTCTTAACTTATGAGTTTCGGCTAAATATTCAATTACAGATTATTCAACCCCCTCATGTTTTCATCAAACAAATCATTTGTTTTACCCCACAACTTACTTGAACATTATAACTATAATAGTTCTACCTTATCCGGAGTTTTGTACTTGGGAATCTAGGAACTTTGATTACTTGGTATACGTTATACTCATTCATCACATTCAATTATACGTATTGAATTTTATTAGTACAATTTCATACTCTAAACTGTTTATCCATTTATCCTACCTAACAACTGAGACTTTTGGCTATCAAGACGTATATCCGTTTCTCGGTTAGCGTGCTTATATGCAATTCTACCCATTACTCGGTTATAATACCGTAGTCCTTACTTAGGTAATCTCACGGTATAGCATTAGAACCTCCTTTTTAACCCGTTCGGTCTACTTAGTAAAATCATCAACTTCATACAACTAAATCCAATTTGACTCCAATTATCATGCTTAAATAATTAGTGCGTGACTTCACTTAAACAAACTACAAGTGATTCCGGAAATCACTTACCTTATGCATCCGAGTTTGTATCCGCTTCCTTGCCCGTTAGCCTTTGGTGCTTGAGTCCATCTCGACATGATTCCTATACTTTCATGTCATCGAAATCACATTCTTGTTAGCATACACAATTGTACATGTTAACGATCATATAAATCGCATATTTCACATTTGACTTTCATTAGTCGATTACAACAAGCATAAGACATATAACCAAATTCACATTCTCTCAAACTCATGTAATTCATCATGTCATTCCATATAACGCGTCTTGATATTACATGTACCATACAACTTCCTATAATCCTACATTCACGACAACAAGCCAAATCATGCTTCTTATGCGTAGTCGACTTTCCTGAAATTAACAGTTCATCATATGACCTTTCGACTTATCCTCATATATCCGTAACATCATAATAGGCTATACGAGCGACACTATATACATTTCCTACCCACGATGCAATTGTGCTTACAACCACATTCAAACTAGTAACTTAACATGATCTCAATCATCATTTTCACATTTCATTCCTATATATATATATAATATATATATATATATATAATATATATATATAATATGTATACAAATTTCGCATCCTAGCTTTACTTAGGCATTTCATCATACACTTGGTGTGCGTACCATTAACTAAGCATAGTGTACAAGTATCATTTGCATAACATGGCCATTTCATGTCAATATCATCAAGAACATCCAATTCAATGGAATTTCACATAACTTTTCTTCTAATTCAGTTCTAACTAACAATTTATCAATATGAACAATCATCATACATAATTCTCATATGAAATTCCACATTACAACTCATACCCATTCTACCCTAGTGGGTTTTCACTTCCAACATTGATTTAGTCAAATTTTAAGCATTCATGATGTTATAGATGGTGATCTTAGTTCAATATCATGCTAATTCCATAAGAATTCATGGATTTTCTTGAAACCCAATACATTCAAGATCATCAAAATATCAAATTCTTCTCACCTTAAGGTAACCGGAAAAGTGTCAACAACCACAGTACTTTATACGGTAACACAAAGATATCATAGCCTGCCAATTCTTTGGCTGCCAAACTTTAAAGGGTTCACATCAAAAGTCATACAGATACTTTAGGCTTAAAAAATTTATATATTCAAATTGCAAAGCTATCGATCTTACATCAATTGTATAAAAAATTATAGCAAATGATCCTTGTAATCATTCAAAATTCATAGCAAAAGATATTCATGGCCGAAAACATCTAAGAAAAACTTACGGAGAGCTTCGTTAACCGAACTTTATGAATTTCAAAAGAGATATATACCGTCCGATATGACTCCTATCTGCGGGACGCAATACGCCGTGCTCCATTCAGCCACTTTTACTGTTCTTCTTCCTCTTTGTCTGGGGACAACTCAGAGAAGATAAGAAATATAAAGATGAACGTAAAAGCAATGAGTATGTATTAGATTACCAACAAAGCAAAGAAAATGCACGGACACGGAGAAACACAGGAGAAGACTCGAAGAGAAATAATAGAAAAAGGGCATAGAAGAATGCAGAGGGATCGAGGCTAACAATCAAACAAAAGTACAAGGATCCAAGTGTAAGAAACAAAAGGACCACAATTGTAAATAGCACCGACTTTAGTTTTTAAGATAGTAGACAATAAACGTTGAAATGCGATGTTTAATATTTTAGTTAATCATAGAATTCTTGAAACGTTTCCTTAATTTTTTTAATTCTATATACTTTTTGATTTTTAAAAACAATACACCACAACAAGCTGACTATATTTTGCTGGTTAATCACAACAAGTGGTTACGTGGAGCGGATAATAATAATTCCGGGCGCTTTGGCTTCATGTGGAGTAAGTGGGTTCTAATTAAATGTAATATTTTTATGTGGAGGACGTTCTTGAATCGCCTTCCTACTAATGTGGCATTGATGAGACGTGGCATTTGGATAGATAATCAATATTGTGCGTGGTGCGAGAGTAGTAATGAAACTATTGAGCATCTCCTTACGGGTTGGGCTATTGCAGCAGGAATCTGGCAAGGAATTTCGACATGGTGCAAGATCCCAGGTACGTTTTTGTTTCATGTTAAAGATTTGGTGGAATGGCACGAGCACTGCGACACACCCGGGAATAAGAAGATGGCGTTTCATGGGATAATCACAATTGTTTGTTGGAGGATCTGGAAGGCGAGGAACAAAACTATATTCTCGGGTAAGCAGCCGAAGATTGTGGACATGATTGCGGATATTAAGACGTTGGGGATTCTTGTGGTAGAAACATAGGTTTAAAGGTGGTGTAATTGATTGGGATAGGTGGTGTTCTTTTGATTTGATATAATGAATATTGAGGTTTTCGGCTTCCTTTTTTCGTCTTGGAAATAGGTGGCTGGTGTTTTTGGTTTTTGTTTTAATGAAAGTTAAGTTTCAAATAAATTTTACATTATATCTAATGTATAATGTTACATTTTCCGCTAAAAAAATAACATTATACATAATGTATTTTTTTATACATTATGATAGGATGGGCATTCTTTACCAAAATACTTATCGTACCGTATTGTACATGTACCAATTTAGGTACTCGGTACATGTATTGGTACCCAATTTTATTTATTTTGGTATTCGATACTTTCGGTATTGGTAGTACGGGAAAAATAGGTATTGATACCGAATTTTATATAGAACTTTAAAAGTTTTTTATATTATGTTTTATTTCATATTATGGTATTTATGGAACTCGTATTGATTTTACCTATTAGATACCCGAATCGTATTGGTACTCGTACCAATTTACCTATTTGGTACTTGTACTGTATTGGTATTCATGCCAATTTTACCTATATAGTACCCGTACGAGTGCTTAAAAACTAAATAAAAACAAAGTAGTACCAAAGCGGGTACCGAACTGAAAAAACGTACCATACCAATATATTCAGTACGGTATTTGATACCCAGTTTTGTTCAAATTCAATACCAGTATTTCAGTACCGGTACGGGTTGTGTATCAATCCCATCCTTTATGAGAATTTATTGGTACACATACTTCTCAACACTTTTTTGTGAATGTTAATTTATCTTGTGTGTATATATAGGGGTTTGTTAACGTACAATATTTCTTAACGTACGCTACGTACGAGATGAAATTACGCACGTTAAAACCCAAAAACCCTAATCACGCATGTACAAAATCAGAAATCACGCATGGGGTAAAAAACTTAATCACGCATGTTATAAAAATAATCACGTATGTTATAAATTCACATCGTATGTTAAGCCTAATTGTACAATACATTTTCACTATATAGATATATTAGAGTAGGTTTAGGGTAAAATGAAAACTTATACGACTTATGAAAACTTAGAAAACTTGATCTTATGAAAGGTTTTTTCAAAAATTTTTTTAACAAAAATCCTAAACAAATCAACTTAAAAAAATAGTCTAAATGTTATAAAAACTGATGTCATGCTTATGTCATCAGCTTTTACAGCAGCCATAAAGGCCGAAAAAGCACAACTTCCATTTTTTTAAGACCATCTTTGTAACATTATAATCTAGGGGTGTGAAAAAATTGAGGGCAAAGCTCGCACGGAAAGACTGAGTTCTGTAAGTTCTCACAACTCATAGGGATTTTCCCTTGATCTTGATCCTATTAGAGTAATACACAAACATTCAAATATAGTCATATCTATTGAATTAACTTTTTTAAAGTTATAATTAGCAATTATTATTCACACGAAAATTTAACTTTTCTTAGTATTCTAGGCTAAATAAACAAGTTTCATTACCTGATAAAAGCTATAAATATCATGTTATAAACTAATGTTTTATGTAAAGATACATCATCATAAAAAGTTTCATTTGCCGAAAGTAATTTTTTTATCTTATACAAACTAAACACCATCTTCAGCTTAGTTTTTAAATACCTAAATAAATTAGTATTCTTTTATACACGTATAACTTTGTTTAAGCTTTTCTTGAATAAGAAAAGTTTAAATGAATAATTAAGACAATAATAATAAAATTAAAGTGTAAATGAGTCGACACTGAATTAGTCAGCTTGCTAATTTAAAAGAACATGAGATTAGTTCTTTTTAATCTCTACGTCTAAAGGTCGAGTTTGACTCGTTATAAGATATACTTCTCTAAGAGAATACGACGTATCCCTGTGAGCGTGAGGGCCATCCCTCCATGTTAGCTCAGTGTTAGAGGCTTTTCCTTGGGTGAGCTCAAGTCGAGAAGGGATAACTTTATCTTGCTTCTACCGCCAATAAGATGATGACAATACGATAACTCTTCTTTTTATTTATGGGTATTCCCATCCCGTATGAGTGTGAGAGGGATACATCTTCACACCGCTACACATGTGACCTATGTAGCATTATTTACACTCACACTCACCTAGGTAGCGAATGCAAGAGTAGAACATAATAGGGGCTAGAGGAGCAACTATTTCGGTTTTTTTACAATTGAAATTAGCGTATTAACATGGTGCAGAAACAAATAAATGGTGGCAGTTGAAGTTGTTATATAACAAAACGTCAAGACCTAATTGATTAACAACTCTAAACTTAATTTCATCCATACGTTAAAAAGATATGATATTGACAATTAATAAATATATAAGTAAAAACTATTCAAGTAGGGTTGTCACCTTATATTGAAAATTATTTTATGCATCTTAGAAATTCATTTTGAATATTTATGTATTTATTTTTGTACTAAGTGGTAACCTACAAGACTTTTATAGTTAACCACATGTGTGTCATATGACCCCCCCTAAGAGATATCATAGACAGGCCAAGCAATCATGCAACATGCTTAACAAGACATAAGGAGCAGAAGTTAGCCCATGTACATATCCTTAGAAACAACATATTTTTTCAGGGCCGACTCAACTTATTTCAGGTCCGTATCAAATCTTAAATTAAGGTCCTTTATACCGCAAAATAAAAGTGTTTCTTTTTTTCAGACTGTAACACATGCCACATCTTTAGTATACAATTTATAAAAGACACAAAATCACACTTATTAGAGTTTGAGTGAGTTTTAATGAGAATGAAATGCTTCAAAATATACTGATTCTTTGCATATATTCCTTGTCAAAACTTAAAAGTCAAATGAGTTAAACCCAAAATCACTTGTCCAAATCCAATTGTAAAAACGTAATGAAATACAAAGATAAATGGTAGAAAGTCTTTACTCCCACATTTTTAATATGTTGATAAGACCAATAATTGAAGAACCATATTCGAATAAAAGTGGTGTACGAATTTAGTATATAATAAAAAATTGGGGGTCCAAGCTTTAGCATAATTTATTTATTCTTTTTTATTTTTTTTATTGTTGAGCGGTCCCTATCTGGTTTAACGTTGTTTAATTTTACCCTATTTTGAGTCATACACATAACACACTATATATTGCAATCCATATGTAAATGAGACTCGATACAAAGTTCGTTTAGCCACCACACCTATATTAATATCTATGCAATAATGACAACTATTGTAAGCTTGATTATTCCCAATTAAGAACCAACACAACTCCAACCAATCATTCTATGTTGTTTGTAATAGCTATCGTTGGATGTGCGACAATCAATGATTATATCTTTTTTATAGTTATACCAATGTTTCAAAGCCTAGCCATCATGCATTTATCGGTCTTTGTCTTAACCTAACAATTTGTTTTGATAAAAGGTTTAGTGGTTTGCAACCTTCCACCTATGTGCCAAATAAATTAACTTGGATTTATCATTTATGTATGGTTTTTTAAGTGTTTTTTCAAAAGAAGTATGCATATGAAGTTGTAAGATGGAGAAATGGTAGGACAAGGTGGAAAGAAGTCAAGAACCATTCTCATACAAAGAATTAAGGAGGGTCCAAATGCCATGAATTCATATGTGACTTCATTTATGAAACCTAAAGTTAGTCTACATTGAAGATTCAAATGCATTTAAACACACACCATAAGGGATTCATTTTTAAGTGCCAACCAAACCTCATCAATAGGACCCCCTCAGAAATTAAATCCCTCTCTGGCTTCACTATTATGAGTTCATTCAAGTGCCTCCTGCCCATTACACTTTTTATGTACTATGGTCTTTATTTTCTTTTAAGATATCAAAGGTGAGTAACTAAGATTAAATATTTTAATTCTTTATATATATATAATATATATATTAAAACAGTCACTTAAGTTTGTTTTGTTACAATATCCGAAATTGTTAAAAGTTTAAAACTTTTGTTTATATTATTTTGTTAGAGTTGTAAACTAGAAACTAACAAGAAGCTAGAAATGATTACATTGAATTCTTTTCTCCGTTTATTATAAATTATCAATGGAATACCTCAAATACAATATCTAAAGTAGATTAACGATTTTTTTTCTTATCTTATTTTAGGGGCTGTTTGGCAGCTTTTGAATGGGTAAGTGCTAAACCAGTAAGAGGTCTGAACTATTAAGAGCCAGTATAATGCTTAACCGTTCAGAGACAAATGTTTGACAATTCAATAGATGTCTTAAGCATTCCTAGTATAATGCTACTTCAAGCAAATCTGAATATTCAGACATCTGTTCGTGAAATAAACGGCCTGAACCATTAAGTGTTGAACCAGTAAGAGGTCTGAACCATTAAGTGTCTCGTTAAAAGCTAAACAAACAACCCCTTATTGATCTTATAAGTTATAAATCGGTTCTAGATGTATTATTATTGTTGTTGTTATTAATGTAATAATAATATAGTCTTAAACCTTTTAAAGTATTTTTGTTATGCACTGTCCTTTATAGCTAATAATAAATGTATAATTAAAAGATCAATAAATAAGCTTAAATAGATGGTGTTTAAGAGCAAGCAACCTTACCCAACAATAAATATGTTGCATTTTTCAACATAGTCTTTTAAATGTCACATTAATATTTATGTTTTACGAAAGATTCGATTATACTTAGGTTATGGTATGGGCTCACGCTACTTGTCACATCATTATCTAGGGTGTGAAAAACCACCCTCGGGGCGTGAGAGGCTCTTCATGACTACATCCACATTTTGATGGAGCGTGGCCCTCACAAACTCTCCCAATTTTATTGTTTGGATAAATCTCTTCACAAACATCACAATTCTCTTTTATTGTTTTTATTACTTATTTAATTTAAACATTGTTTAGTTAGTGAAATCATTACACATTTACGTGGTTAATGAAACCTCTTCTGGCTGTGTGGCATGGCGTTTTTCACGTTATAAGGAGACCATAACATAATGGATGTATGTTGAATAGATGTCTTTCGCTTGTTTTTGGTGTTTAAATATGTTATACATTAATAAGATAAGATAAGTAAATAAATGAAATACATCATTAATCTATAATCCTATATTTCGAGTTGACAACGCAAGCCATAACGAAAGGTCCACATTTTCTAAATCTTTTTAGTTAAAAAAGTTCTTCTTTTTGAATATTATAATTTACTTATAACGAAGACGTGTTTCCTAAATTATCATAAT
>CAMTDV010000886.1:0-16462 GCA_947069175.1 Scalesia atractyloides | reverse complement strand
CCTCGGGTAGTCAACTTTTATTCCGTTGGCCGTTCAAAAAATATATATATTTGTAAAGTTTAATCATTTTAACTTGAAATGGTTTCCATGTCGTCCCTGGGTGGGAATCGGTGAGAGATCCTTGTTTTGCGGTGAAATTTTACCACCCAATTTGCGGGGTGGTGCTTCCATCCGGGGCTGGGAGCTCACCTGTTCTCCCCAGACTCCACTCTCTCCCCCTAATAAAAGAGGCTAGGGTAATTTTTTTCTTTTTAAAACATATAAGATAAGTCTTTTTAAAATATATTAGCATAAAAAACAAATATAAAAAAATGATATTTTTAAAATACTAGCCCCCTATAAAAGAGGCTAGGGTAATTTTTTTCTTTTTAAAACATGTAGATAAGTCGTTTTAAAATATATTAGCATAAAACAGAGAGTAAAATGATATTTTTAAAATACTAGCATAAGAAACATATGCCTAGACAAAATGTATTGCGGTTAAACAAACTCAAAAATTATCCTACAGTATACGCAATTAGAAGTACTAAGGAAAGTAATAAAGATTTTTGTAAAGATATTTGATAGAATGTACACATGTTTAGTTAATCAATTTTTAGTTAATCCCTCACCCTAGCTCAGTTGGTCAGTTGGGCCGGTGTTCCTTGGAGACACCGGTACGACTCCCGGGTGTAGCAAAAGGTGCGGGACGTTCCAATGATGGATCGTTTCCTACCGAGGCATGGTTCGATCCGGAGGGCAACCCGGTTTTACCCAGCTGTTACTCTAGCGAGGCTCTCGTGTGAGGGCAGTATGGTTTCCGGCCGAAGGTTAGTTTGCGCGGCGGCCAGGGCCCGATAGAACATCGCGTCTGCAGGCGGGGCTGACGGAGATTGTCTTTGACAAGAATCCGGTGACCACTTGGTCCTGTCCATAGAAAGTCACCCTTCAAAAAAATTACCTTCGTCTTATAAAGATATTTGATAGAAGTACACTTTTTTTTTGAAAGGAGAATATCATTAAAACACCGGCACACCTCGAAACCAAGGCAGCCAACCACACAAACACACTACATAATTACAAATTTACACCAATCTTGCCAAGAACACGATATACCTTTTAGCCTACTATTACACCACATAAAACCTAAAGCTTTTATATTGCTGATAATATCTTCGATCTTAGCCTCTTTGTTGTTAAAAGTAACCTCGTTCCTTGCCTTCCAAATGCACCAACATCCAATTCTTATCAGCCCCTTAATGATTTCCTTTTTTGGACCATTTAAACCGACATACTCGTGGATTTGAAGCAAGTCCTTGAATGAAGAAAAACATCGGAGCCACCTTACACCATCTCTAACATGGTTCCAAACCGTATTTGCCACAATACAAGTCGTGAAAATGTGATCAACGGTCTCAACACCTTCGCTACATAACTTACAACTTTCATCTTCTACGGTAATGTTCCGATTTTTTAAAGCTTCTGCCGTGGCAATCCTATTCATACTCGCCCTCCACACAAAAATGTTACATTTAGCCGGAAGCCATTTGCAGTTGTTGTTTTCGACGATCTCACTAAGAACCCTGCTACTATCAAGCAATCGCTTCACCGCCCCGACACTGAAGGTCTCATCTTTATTGCCAATCCATTTCCACGAGTCCCGAGAATCAGTCAGAGAAAAATTAAAAAGTAACGTGCACAGTTCAACGAGCTCATCCACTTCTCGACTTGCCGAGACCGGCCTCTTCCAAGCCCAATATAAAAACGACCGCTTGAATCGAATTTGACCCGCTTAGCAATTCTGCACTTTTTCTCCGACTCCAGCTTGAAAATTCCGGGAATTTGTCTTTGATCGGCTCATTACATAGCCACGGATCCAACCAAAAAGCAGTGTTTACTCCATTACCAACATTACTCCTAAAAAAGTTCCTTAACAGCGTACCTTCGATTTTTGATTTGGAAAGAACATTGACAATATTATTCCAAACTCCTCCCATGGATTTTCTATTCGGGATAAAATCCCAACATAGTCTAGTTTTATGAATTGCTTCAATGACTTTCTTCCACAGAACCTCCATCCCCATTTCGCTAGAAGTGAAATATTAATATTTTGCAGATGCTGAGCCCGAGCCCTCCATACCTCTAAGGAGAAGTAATCTTATGCCAAGCCACCCAATGGAGTTTATTGTTTGTACCATTTGTACCCCATAAGAATTTTCTGATTTTAGCTTCTAAGTCATTTAAAACTTTGACCGGGGCCTTATAAAGAGAGAAATAATAAATCGGGAGGCTTTCGAGCACCGATTTGATTAGAGTGACCCTCCCCCCTATGGAAAGCTGAGAAGCCTTCCACTTAGACAACCTTGCATCAAAAATATTATAAATCGAACTCCAATTGGAAATTCGGTTCATGTTCACACCAACTTTCAGACCAAGGTAAATAAACGGAACTTCCCCCACTTGACAACCAATAATACCCGCTGCTTCTCCTAACTCAGCCGGCCCCACCCCCACACCAAAAATACTAGATTTAGCAAAATTGATCTTTAATCCCGAGCACATATTGAATATCCTAAGTATGCGAACGACATGCAACATATTGTCTCTACTCCACTCCCCAAGAATAATCGCATCATCCGCATAGAGGAGATGAGAGATGATCGGACCGTTATTCGGAAGTTTAATACCATGTAGAGCACCAACCTCTTTAGCCTTGTCGATCAAGCACGATAACGCTTCCATCACCATGAGGAACAAAAAAGGAGAGATCGGGTCACCTTGACGGAGGCCTTTTGAACACCTAAACTCAAAAGTGGGTGATCTGTTAACAAGCACCGCGGATCTAGCCGATTCCAGAATACCCTTTATCCATAAACACCAACGATCTGGGAAACCCATTTGGGCCATAATGGATAATAAAAACTTCCAATTTACATTGTCATATGCCTTCTCGAAGTCAATTTTCAACAAAAAAACATTTTTCTTGAACTTATTTCCCCATCTTAAAACTTCATTAACGATAAGCGGCCCATCTAAGATATGGTTCCCACTTAAAAAGGCGGATTGGGACTCCGAAATAACCGATCCAATTACCTTCTTCAAGCGATTTGCAAGAACTTTGGAGATCACTTTGCTAACCACCCCAATGAGATTAATAGGCCTATAGTTATTCAAATCCACCGGATCCCGAATTTTCGGAATAAGAGTGATGAATGAAGTCTCAGAGCCCACGTTAATCTTCCCGTGATCAAAGAAATAATCCAAAAGATCTTTAAAATCCTTCTCAAATAAGTACCAAAACGTTTTAATGAATTTCATGTTTAACCCGTCAGGGCCCGGGGCCTTATCGCTCCCACAATCGAAGATAGCAGTCTTTATCTCCTCCGGCGAGAATCTACCCGTCAAGTTTATTTTGTCGACCTCCAATAATTGTTTGAATCCTTCACAAAAGAGATCAGGTCTTTCTTGAATATCCTCCACAAGGCGGTTCCGGAAAAAACACATTATCTCCTTCTTAATTTTTGAGGGTTTCGAAATCCAGGTTCCACCACTGTTCAGGCCAGGTATATGGTTTTTAGCTTTCCTGTTGTTGATCAAAGCGTGAAAAAACTTGGAATTTTCATCCCCTTCAAGGGCCATTTTGTTCTAGACCTTTGCTTGAAATCCATGTTTTTCTTGTAAGAGATGTCGGCAACAACTTTCTTATTTTCAGCAAAAATCCATTCTTCCTCTTCCGTTAAGTCCCTATCCTCCATAATCTTTTCCATCTCCTCCATATCATGTATGGCTTTATCGAAATCTTCGTTCTCCTTTTTGCGTAAATCATCCCTCCACGCTTTAATAGCTTTCCTTAACACTGCGAATTTATTGATTAACCTTACATCAGGCGGACCTTCTACATTACACTGATTAACGACCGTTTCAACCATCTCCCCATAACCCGGCTGATCGATCCAAGAATTAAACACACGGAACGGTTTTGGCCCAAAATTTTTGTCAGAGATGATTAAAATTAGCGGGCAATGATCCGAGTATCGAGACGGAATAGCCTTCAACATAGCAACTAGCCACTTATTAAAAAACTCTGGACAAACAAGGAACCTATCTATCTTGCTCAGCTTCTTACCATTCTCGCTTATGCATGTAAACCTTTTCCATTTCATCTCATACTCAAGTAAGCTAGCTTGATTTATGAAATCGTTAAACTTTTGGCGCACCCGTTTTTGAATTTTGAGTTTTTCCTTTCGGAAGGCTCCCTAACAGAGTTAAAGTCACCCATAAGGATCCATTTGCCAGAGACTCCTACCATCACGGCCAGAATCTCATCCCAAAGAGCCTTCTTAGCCGTAACACTTTAAGGCGCATACACATTTACGATATTCAGAATTTTGTTGCTTCCTTTTATAAGACCACTAATGTATAAAAAATTCTTGTTCTTTATAGTATTCGAAACTTGAAATATACCATCATCCCATATGCATAACAACCCACCCGACTGACCCGAGGAACCCACATAATCCGACTTATAGGAGGTGATACCCCAAAGCTTATCTAAATTGAATCCCGAAAAATCTTCCAACTTCGTTTCTTGAATAGCCATAAAATCAATTTTGTGGGTCAATCTAAGCCCTTTGATCCACCCACCTTTACCGACACCCCCGATTCCTCTAACGTTAACCGACAGGAAATTCATAAAGTAAAATCATTGTTACCTTCTTTTAAGATTGTCTCCTTCACAAGAGAATTGTGCTCGCCCAAATTAACACCCACCGTGCTCCTAGGTTAATGGTAGATACCATCTTTTGCTGAAGTGAATCGCCCTCTGCTACTTCCTTGCTGTTAGCATCCAAAGAATCGGCAACCATCACATTCTCCACTCTTCATTGCCCACCCGAGATTTATCCTTGATACTTCCTGTTACCATCTGTTGCAGTGGTATATCTCCAACAATATTCCCAGAGAGAGCCCAGAGCTATCCACCTCATTTATGTTATTAAAGTTATCGAAAATAGGGGAAGGCCCACCGAACCAAAAGGCATTACAGGGCTCCTCCAAATCTGCTTTGGGCCTCTTCTTCGGCCTGTCAAAAGAACCTGGGCTCACCGTTTGGGCCTTGAAAGGTGCTTATCTTTCAAAATATTAAACGTTTCTTTTTTCTTTTTCCCACTTTCTCGAGACTCCCAAAAGACAATTGCTGCTGTCCGCCAACCTTGGAACTTTCTCCATACACCTTGTTATTTACACCATTGTTAACTGCCTCAAGATCCTCTTCACCTCCCCATGCATGTTCGACTTTTCCACTTCTTCCCGCCAAGTCCTCATCTTGCGAAACGACCCAAACTGAGTTGACTCACCATCTTCGTCGCCAGAAGAGATCTCCGGCCAATCATCATTGACCAGACAGTCCGGTAACCAGTCTGCCTCTTCTTCTCGGACCCATACCTTAAACCTTTTTTTTCTCCTATTAACGTTACCGTGTCCGAGATCGGAAAACCAGCGTCTACCAAAACTCCAACTCTTTTAAACGAGAGATCTTGAACTTCCTCGACAATTGAGACCTATGAACACCTTGTCAAAATTTTTGCAACCTCATCGAACACCTTATTCTCCGCCAAGTGAACCGGCACTCCAACAATCTTGAGCCAAGCTAATCTCTCATACGCCCCTGACTGACCAGTCCACATGTCAAGGTGACTAAACTACCTCTTCCAAACTCCTGATTTTCCAGAAATTCTGAAGCTTCGTGATCTTCCTTAAAGACTAGAATCAGATTAAAACCCCAATGTAGTAAATCTTGCATCCAAACTCCTTCAGGTTCTCCTTCATCCCGGTCAGAGTATAAAAGTCAATCGTTCTTCCCATTACCGCTCTTCCTTGAAGGAAGAAGAAGGCACTGGTTTCCTCGTGAACTACAACCGTCTTCTCAGGGAGAGTCCTGGCTTTGAACATATCACTAAATTTTCTCCCCTCCTGCACAAAACTGTTCGAGAAGAACTGATTACCGTGTCTTTCTCCGCATGATTCCTAGTAACATAATCCTCCTTACTCTTCTCCCTTCCTTCCTGCTCCCAAATACCCACATTTTCGCCGCAACCTAGCAATGTTCACTCTAAGCCTGTAATCCCCCATTTTGACACCGTTTAGCTTTCTTTCTAAATCCTTAGCATTTCTGACTTTTTTGAAACTAATGAAACCGAACCGATTTCCATCTTTGTCTTTTTCCTAGCAATATAGCAACCTGCTATTTCTCCGAATACCCCCATGAAATCAGCAACATCCCATGGATTGCACCCTCTCGGCAGATTTGACATGTAATACTTTGTAATTCCTTGTATCTTTCTTCTGGTGTAACTGACCGTCAGCCATAACCAAAACCGAACCCGAAGAAACCAATCGAACTGATCCGACAACCGTATCACGTATCTTTAAAAGGTTAATAGGATTCGTATCAATCTAGCTCAGCTATACCAGACAGCCGCGATCACAGACCTACTAAGCAATCAAGAGCCGGATACCAGTTCGCCGGAGAAGAGACGGGGGAAAAGACGTTCACTAACCAACCCTGTCAACACTCGAGAGAGACCAATTCGAACAATCACAAGATGGTTACACAGTGGGCCGAAACAGAGATTGGAGCGACCGGGGGGAGGGGGGGGGGGGACTTAACCTTTCTTTCGATAGAATGTACACATGTTTAGTTAATCAATTGCTTTTGTCTTATTCAAAATGTATTTAAGATGGTTCAAATAATTTAATTTTATATTAAATTAGTTAAACAATTGCTTTCTTCTTATTTAGAATGTATTTAAGATGGTTCAAATATATTTTAATTTAATTTTATATTTAAATAATTGAAAATATGAAGACGTAAATATTGAAAAAGAGAGGATCAAAAATGTCTTTTATTCTACTGAAAGAATATTGTTTTAGAAAGTTAGAACTTAGATTAATAAATTTAAAGGAATTTAATATACTTTTTCCTAAATGGAATAAAGGAAAAGTTAGACGAAAGCAACACTGATTAAGTCATATTTTATCAAAAAAATAATGGAATATTGAATTTTAATAATCTCAACTATTCGTTTTGTCGGCCAACAGTCTCAACTTTAAAAATAACCACTGCAGTCCCAAGCTATTGACATATTAGCCACCAATGGACCCTGATTCTACGTCGCAGAAAAACGCATTTTTCGGGCCGGAAAATCATTTTTGGCCGGAAAAATTTTTGGCCGTAAAACTCAACATTTTCGTCCCAAACCTCTTTGTAACCTTATTACGGGCCTTTAAGAACTTTTTTCTTGGAAAAGCCCCAATTATTAAAGTCGCCGGAAAACTTTTTTTTTGCCGAACTTCTTTTGCCGGAAAACTCAACTTTTGCCGGAAAACTTAACATTTTCGTCCCAAACCTCTTTGTAGCCTCAGATCCGACCTTTAGAAACCTTTTCTGGCCAAAAACGGTTTTCCGGCGACGGGAGACTGACGGCGTTAGGGTTCTGTTAGTCAGGGTCCAATGATGGCCAATATGTCAATAGTTGGGACTGTCAGTGGTTATTTTGAAGTTAGGACTGTTGGCTGTCAATGACCAGTAGTTGGGATTATTAAAATCCAATATTCCAAAAAATTCACGACTTATCACATCCAACCATTTCTCATTAATTCTATTGAATTTAATTGAAACTTAATATACAGAAAAAACTCATATACATGTTATTTTGTCTTTGTATAATCATTATTTGTATTTTTTTTTTTCTCACGAGATCTTTAATGAGTTCGTTAATTCTCCTCTTATCCACAATTAATGTTTCTAAAATGTCTTGATGATTGTTGTAAAGTAGGTTCCTTATCCAACATTTAACGTTAAATGTTAAAATTCTTCTCTTACCCACAATTAATGTTACTAAAACGTCTTGATGATTGTGGTAAAGTGCAATCCTTATTCAACATTCTCTTAAAATAAATATAGATATTTTAAGTCTTATTAGATTTTGAGGAGTGGGGCTAGGGGTGTTCATTTTTATCCAAAATCCAAACTCGACCCGAATTCAAAGCCACACGAACACGAATTAGCGAACATCCGAAAAACGCGAACCGCGACCAACCCTAAACGTTAAATAGTTTGGTTATCGGGTCACTTTTCCCCACAAAAAAACCCGAACAACCCGACCGACCCGAAACACCAAACCCGAATAAAAACCCGAAGACTTATTGTTTTTTTTTCTTATAGATGTGTTTTGATTTGGAGTATTTAATAATGAAATTAAGTTTTGGGACTTTTAAATATTAAGATGGTATATTGTCAAATAATGTTTGAACTTTGATGATATTTTTAAAGTATCAATATAAATTTTGATGATATTTTGTAGAAAAAAAAACATTTATTTTTTATTTTACATCTAAACTCGAAAACCGAATTACCCGACCCGAACTAACCCGAACCCGAATAACCCAAACCCGGCTAACCCGAACTTTAAATCGGTTGGTTATCAGGTCAATTTTCTCTAGACAAAAACTCAAACAACCCGGCTCGAAAAACCCGAAACTCGAAGAAATAACCCGATAAACACCCCAGGGGCTTGAGTTTGAGCGTGGGAACCCAACCCACATCATGTACATCATCTCTTTAGGGCTTGGGTTTGGGACGGGTCTTGCCCTTTTTGCATAGGATTTTGGCCGGGCGTGGGGCAAGGGGCGAGGCTTGGAGGTGAGGTGGCTATGATTGGTTTTTTATGTAATTTTTTATTTGATGTAGTAGTTTTATTTTTATTTGATGAATTAAAAATATGTATTGTAGTATTTTTTATTTTAATTTGAAGTATTTTTTAGTACAATTATCATTGTCTTTTTTTTAAATTAATATAAATGTCTTTTTTATAAATTTAATTCATTTGTTTAGTAAAAGAAAATATAAAAAAAATAGTGTCACATGTCAACTCATGCCTTAAACTCTAGCCTCTCCACTTCCCTATCTTTAAGGCTTGAATTGAAAAACCCACACTACTATGTGACAAACACGTGTCTACTCATGCTCATACTAGTTGGTTATGACTCATGACTTACTTGACCATCGGTTAGAGAAGAATGAAAGGGGAGATTTGGAAAAAGTAATGGATTATAATTTAACTTCCGAATATATCATTATCTTTTTATACCCTTTATCCTTTTTGTTAATTGATGCATTTTATTAGATACTCAATTTTAAATATATATCTTATGAAATAAAACACATTTTTACAAAACCCTCATCCTTCTCAATTAAAATGAGTTTAATCAATTTTTTTTACTTTCTAAAACAAAAGGCATCATTAACAAAATTCAACTCGCACTTATTCAAAATAATGTTTAATTTTATGTGATTTTCTAAAGAATACAAAATATTCTGAAAATCATGCATCAAATATATATTTAAACCGTGGGAATATTGTTCTTTTTATCTTGACAGACAATGTTGTTGTTTATAGGAAAAAGAATATTTAAATAAAACATTATTACAGCTCCTATTTACATCACGAAACGAATAACCCATATTTTTTTTCATTTTTTTTAATTATAATCGTTTTAAAAAATGATGTTACACCCTGACTTGGTTACTTTTATTGGATCTACACAATAATCCATTGATAATATATACTTTTTATCATAATTAAACTTCTATGCCTTTAATCAAACAGAAATCTTAAACCAATAGCTCCTGATTCTGGGTTCGATTCTCACAAGAGGGTTTTTCCTATTTTATTGGGTTTTCTCCTGAATTTGTGTATATGCATTATTGACTAGTGAAGATGAATATGATCGGGTGATTCCGTTGGTGGCACGATGATACTCTAGTGGTTCGTCAGTGATCCAAATTTGACGTTAAAAAAATAATAAAATAAATAAATAAACATCCTATAATCCTACCATCACCATACTCAAACAAGTTTAAAAAAATAATAAAATAAATGAATAAACATCCTATAATCCTACCATCACCATACTCAAACAAGAATTGTTTGCGGGTACAACACCACTAACCTTCCTCTTTCACCCCCACTCATTTCCCTTTCTTCTTTTTCATTTGGTTCACGAAACTTTATTTTTTTTTAGTTTCAACCACAAAACTTTTCTTCACGTTCTTTCTCTTTTGTACCCAAACTACTAGCAATGTTTTAAAAACCGGTTTAAACCGGTCGGTTGAACCGGTTAAACCGGATGCCGGATGTTTGGCCGGGATGAATCATACCGGTAAACTAAGAAAACGGCAAAGAAGTTATACTGCCGGTAAATTGAGTTAGACCGATATTGATTCATACTGGGCCAATGTCAAAATTTTGACTTTTAATTTTTAGGTGTCTAAAAAAGGTGACTATTTACCGTCTTAGTTAAAGTGTAAAACTTAGCTCCCACAATTGACAATCCACATCGATCAAACATCTTCCTTACTTAAACATAGAAAATCATTTGGTTTTTCAAATTAAGTTCTTCAACCGATCATCCAGATATACCTTCTTTTGACTTTTGTTCAATCATTCATGTTGTTAATTGTTATAGTATTTGCTAATTGCTATATAATGGGTATTTAATCATGAACTTTTGGATAAATTTTTTTATTATGGATTAACTTTTGGAAAAAAAATTATTATGGAATGATGTAGTTTTGGATTTTTTTTGAGTTGGAATTATATTTTATGGATTTATAGAGTTAATTAGTCAACCCGATACAACCCGATTCAACCAGTTAAACCATTTCTGAGTTTAATCCGATACGATTAAAATACCAATTTTTAAAACATTAACTTCTACTTTCTTATTATTTTTCTGGGTGTTACATTTAAAGCATAAATAAATAGTTTGGTTATAAAAGTGTGTACAAGTTGTGCTTCCACATTTTCTAGATTATAAATACATGTTATTGAAAAGGAAGAATGAGTTGTATGTTTAATTTCATCATTAAGATGGTTGGTTAGTGGTTACAAGAGTTTTTATCGTTTACAATCATTTGGTAGTTACAAATCCCTTTCTTAGCGACTATCATTCAATCACAATCATCTTGTGACAGGAAATTACACCTAAGTTAACCTAAAAACATCTTTTAACAAAAATCGTATAGAATAATTACTTAGTTAAGTGTCGATCTTAAGCGGTGAATTAGAGCTTATAGTTGGAGTTGTGACCATATATGTTTGTCAAAATAGCTACAGTTGAACTTGAAGTTAGTTAATGGTTCAGACCTCTTACTGGTTTAACACTTAATGGTTCATACTGTTTGTTTCGCGAGCAGATGTCTGAATGGTTTAGACATTTGCCTCTGAATGGTTAAGTATAATACACAGTCTGAATAGTTAAGACCTCTAATCTGAATTGGTCAGACATTTGCCTCTGAACGGTTAAGCGTTATACTGACTCTTAATGGTTCAGACATCTAACTGATTCAGCACTTAATGATTCAAACATCTTACTGGTTCAGCACTTAATAATTAGAAGTCATAGTGAAAGAGTATTGGGTCATTTTACCCTCAAACGCTCCAAACTTATTTTTGTATGATGTAAAAATCAAGATCTTTTAGATGTAGATATTTTTAAAGGTTTTGCCAATCACGTAACCCTTGGTTGATTGATGGTCATTCAATGATTAGTTCATAATCCGTTATTTTTTTTTGGTCAGTGAAAATTTTGTTCACCTTTATCTAAGGACATGTGTTTGGCTATCAAACATTTCTATCATGTTTAATACGTAATAAATTTCTAAGTAAAAGATTGTAAGAACTGACAAACACTTATGCATAGTGTTTATGATGTGGTTTCAACGATTTTGTTGGCCAAAAGAAAATATTTAGAAAAAAACTATAGAAAAATTTAGAGAGATATTTTAGATAAATTCATTTCATTCATGCATTCAAAGTAAATCTAATGCTTTTAATAGGTCAGTTGTTTGCCAACTTCTGAATGGTTAAGTGTTAAACCAATAAGAGATCTGAACAATTAAGTGTTGAACCGGTAAGAGGTCTGAACCATTAAGAGCCATTATAATGCTTAACCATTCTGTTAAAACAACAAGGATATGGCAGGGAGGAAGGTCTAGGATCGACTCCGGGGGAAGCTCCTTGGCTGGAATCTGCGGACAAAGAACACCGTTAGCCTTAACGCGAGAGGTGGCCTCCCGTGTTTGGACTCCGGCATGAGAATCAGTGATTGGTTCTTAAGAGTCTTAGCATAATGTAGTAAAGAGTTTTAGAGTGAGAGAGTGAAGTGTGAATACCTTAGGCTGGCTCAAAGTTCTTCCTTTTATAGACCAGGTGATCTGCCCAAGGAAGTCCCCTCGCTAGCTGTCGCCTTCCCCATCGGGTAAGCATCTTCTTTACTTTCGTTTGCTTGCAGGAAAGGCCTTGCCTTTTATGGTAAGTGCACAGGTTTGTGTGTCTCGAGGTCTTTGCTTGTGCTTTTGGTAAAAGGTCAAGTCAGTTTGACCTTTGTTATACCATTCTCGAGTGCTACAGTAACGGCAGCTCCCTCATGCTGGTTCAGCTCCTGGTCGGGAGCTAGTTACCTTACTTGTTCTAGCCTTGCTTTTATTTATGTTTAGTTGGTTATTGTTTATTTGAGCTTCTCGACTTATCCTAACGTTGTTAGTTAGGGACTCGGTATACATACGTCATCAGCCCCCCTCCCCAGTCATAAGTGTTGGTATCTTCTTATGGTAGCGATACTTATGACTTAGACTATTCCTTTCTAATCTTTTATCTTATTTTTTAGGCCAGGGAGATGAGCTCCCTTGATGGGCTGCTTTACCCCTAGCAATTTGGATCCCTCCTCATTTAATGCCCACTTGCCTTAGCCGCCTGTCAGGAAGCGATTGATTTGACACCGCAGCAGGTGACGAGTGGTTCCCCTGACAGTTTCCGGCGGTTACATCTTGGCCTTATATTTCTCCCCTAAAATCGGGATTAGTGTTTCATTCATCTATAAAGTAACCGTTCCCTTTACCCTTTTCATTCAAAAACCTCCAAGTTCTTCATTGTTTCCTTTGATCGGATATTTCTGTGTCTTTTCCGGCGATATATAATTTTCCGGTACGTCTTTCTTTCTCCTCATGGCTTCTAACAAGAATGACATTGCTCTTCAGTTTTCAAAACTTACTGAGTCTGAAATTAGGCAGTTTGTTCTTGATTATGGTATCGATTCTAGTCTTGAAATTAGGGTTCCTGGCGACATGGCCGCCGATCAATGCCCGGAGGGGTTTTTGGTTTTTTATACTCGTATTCTGGATCAACCGAACCTAAGATACCCTTTTTCCAACTTCTTTCTTAGTGTCCTTAAGTATTTCCAGTTGTCGTTGGGTCAATTAGCTCCGGTAGGCATTGCTCGTATCATGTTCTTTGTGATACTCTGTCGAGCCCTAAGTTATGAGCCTGATTTGTTGATGTTCCGGCGATTCCTCCGGCTTGCCCGGAAATGGAGATTGGTATACTCTCGAGAAGGCTCCTTGTGAGAGTTCTCTTCTAACCACCACTGTTGGTCACACTTATGCCTGGAAAAATCAATTCTTCTTTATTTCTCATGACCTGCTTCCCTTTCGTATTGTTCCTCAAAAGTTTTCTGAGGCTTTGAATGAGAAAGAGCCGGATGTGAAAAGTGTTAACCAAGCCCCTATCGTTTAAGGCTTAAGGCCTACCCGGAGGAGCTTCTGGTTATGTTGGGTATAAGCCAGGATTGGCATGAATACCATCGTGAACCCATATTTTTCTTTAATGACAAGGGTATGTTGTGTTTGTTACTAACTTGATCATTTTATTTTGTTCTAATTATCTTGCTTGTTTTCTTTTTCAGAGATGAGTGCTTTGGATTTTCTTGAGATGAACGATGCTACTGGTGTGGAAATTAAGATGATGGAGCTTGCTGAGGGTGCTCATTATATTGTTCTTCGTACCCAGCATGTTCATACTGGTGGTGATTTCCAGAATGTACCTGTGCAGCCTATTTCTGATGCTCCTTCTGCCAAGAAGCTTGCTTCCACAGGTCGTCGGTTGACTAGGGGGATGTCAGCTTCCAAATCTATTCCCCAATCTTCTGATCTGATATCTGTTGACAGTGGTGATGAGGATGATGTTAACCTTATTGCTTCAATTACTGGGGTTAAGGTTGTTAAGAAGGAGGCTTCTGAACTTGTTGGTGAGGGAGGTGATGTGTCTGTCGAGGGAGGTAGTGTGCCCGAGGAGCTAGTTGTTAGTGGTGAGGGAGCTGGTGCCTCTTCTCCTCGTCTTGCTGCCGTTGTGCAAAAGTTAAACGAAACAAAGAGGAAACTTCCGGAAAAGCCTGTCAAGGCTTCTAAGACTTCGAAGAAGGTGAAGATTTCTCTTGCTGGTTCCTCCACCGAGGGAGGCGTTCATAAGGCTTCTTCAGGGATTCATGTTGAGAAAAGTGGTGATGGTGAGGTAGCTAAGTCCTCGGTTAAGGGTAAGTTAGGTGATACTTTGGAGGGAAAGCAATCTGCTGAATCAGGGAAGGGGCCGGTACAGGCTATTTTTGTCCCCAGTTGGAAGATTACTGTTTCAGACACCTTGAAGAGCGGTAGGGTGTGCCATGATCTTATCCGGAATGTTACTCCTCCTGCTGAGAAGGAGCTGCATTCACAATTGTCTGATGAGGACTCGCCCTACCGTATCATTACCCAAGCCACCCGTTTGATAACCTCCCTTCCTGATGGTCTCGAACATTGGGCTAACTCGGTTAGTCGGAATGATGATCTTACTGAAGCTTTGTCGAAGAAGGAAGCTGAGCTTAAGGAATCTTCTGATCTTTTAGCCACTCATCAAGCTAAGGTAAATTATCTTGAGGAGCAGCTTGCCTCTTCTTTAGCTAAAAGGAATGAGGAAGCTAGGAAGGTTGAGGTATATGCCGGGCAGCTGGCTGATTTCAGTAATCAGTTAGCTAAAGAGAGAGCTGAGTTTGGTGCTGAAAGGGTATTGTTTAGGAAGGAACGTGCTGCTCATGAGGCGGGTGTTGAAGAGCAGAGGCAGTAAGTCACGAGTTTGACCGAGGATAGGGAATGGTTGATTGGGTCTGGTGTTCGTCAGTTTATGACTTTTCTTCTACACAACTAGGAGTTCAACAAGCATCCTGCAGGTATTTATTCTAAGGCTATGGCTCATGGACGTTTTACAGGCCTTGTTGCTGCTTCGGAGGCAATCGCTCGTGGGGAAGCTGTAAAGGGGCTCCCCTCCTACAAGCCTGACTCTTTAAATGATTTGCTGCTGCTGTGAGAAGAATGGAGGCTCTTTCCTATCCGTATGTTGAGATCTTGTCTCAGATGGTGAACCGCCCTATTGCTGAGCTGCAGGCTTTGGAGCTAGAGGGTCTGAACTTGGATCTTTGTAGGCAGCTACTGCCTTCTCCCCCGTGAAACAGTCATTGTTTGAATCTGGTGCTCAAGACCGGGGAGCTAACCCTGCTAAAGAGGTTGAAATGATCCAAGGTTCTGACCCTGCTACTACCTCCTTCGTTCCTGCTGATGTTCCCCCACCCCCATCTCCCAATGGAGCTAGTTCCTCCGCTCCTGAAGGTGGGGATGTTGACCTTGATGGCTTGTATGATGACCTTCCTTGAAGCGATGGTATTTTCGATGTTGGCAGTAGTGGCTCAATGTTTTATTTTCTTTAACCTTCCTGTTTAGGAAGTGTTGTACTTTGCCCTTTATGGGTTATCTTCTGATGTATTATGACTTAGGCTGCCCCCTTAGGGGGTTTTAGGCCTTTTGGTATGTTTACTATGTTTTATGACTTTGTTGTATTTTAATTTTTTTTGTCTCCCTTTGTGCATCCTAATATTTTGTTTTGCTTTTGTAGGAGTATGTATAGCTTTATGGTTCCTTGTGGGAATCTTAGCCTTTTGTATTGCTAGTGTAATGGTTGGTGTAGTTGTGTTTTTTCTTCTTGTTCGTGATATAGTGTACAAATATTTTATCTTTTTGCAATGTCTTTTCTAGACGAATTTTGGTTAAGTGCTACAGTCACCTATCCTTCATTCTTATATCAAGGAACCGATGCATTTTTTGTGTTCTTTATCTTTTCTAGTCCACACTTTTTATTTTTGTGGTATATTTACATAGGTATCGTTCTTTAATTTTCCTATGAAGCATTTGTTGTAAGGTGCTTACCCTTTTACATGGAGTTATTTCTTAAGTGTGTTCGATCCATGGAGTTGTATTGTTTTAGGTACTCACCCTTTATACGGGAAGGTATAGCGCCTTGTTCCCCGCTGAGCGATATGGCCTAGGAGCTCATCCCTTTTTCATGGGTAGATATAGTGTCGGATCCCATGGAGCTTGATTTGGAGGAGCTCACCCTTAGGATGGAACAATAATTTTTGTTAACAAAAGTAGCTGTTTGTGTTTTCATTAAAACCGATTACAGCCAAGTACAGATTCATTCAACCATTACAATGATTAGTTCACACTATGAATTTTTCAAATGCTTCCCATTCCAATGTCTCGGGACCTTCTTGCCTTGTG
>CAMTDV010000884.1:0-10068 GCA_947069175.1 Scalesia atractyloides | reverse complement strand
TTGGCTTAATGTCTCATATTAGATCTTTTACGTAAAAACGTCATACAAAGGGTAGAATTGAAAATATAGCATTCTATAACCAATCCACCACAATGTATAGTTGTGGTGGGATGTAAATAGATATTTTTGTATGAAAACAAGAAACAAAGTAAGAGGAAGTAAGATTTAAGTTTATACGCTTAAATCTCTTGGCGGGTCAAAATGAATATACGCACAAACTATGAATGAATGCGTAAAGAATTAAGAATTTGAGATAAGGATTTCAGATTAAATACGTAGATAAACAAATTTTGGACAATTGTAAGTAGATAGATATCTTAATATGGGAACAATAAGATAGATAAGGTTGGTTGAAATAACGTTGGATTACGCTAAAACAACCAAACGGGTCAAATAATAAATGAATAAAGGTTTAGTTAAATAAGGCAACTATACGGGTAATAATGAAATGTTAATGCATACCGAAAAGGATGCGTAAATGTATAGTTTCTTTGAATGGGGTAAAAAGGGCAAAATCGGAAAATAAAAGCATAAACCGGGATAAATGCATAATTTATATGAAATATGTGAAAAAACATTTTACGGATATTTAGAAACAAGTTTCGGGTAAAACGGAGAAGAATTGAGGGAGTTACGGAAAATGTCGTAACTAAAACTGCAAACAAGAGAAATTTGCAGCAAGCCACCGTAGGCTATGGTGGCCTATCGTAGCTTACAGTGGGCAGCTGCTGTGTTGAAAATGAAACCTTAATCGTAAAACAGTGAGCTAGAACCGTAAGCTACATTGGTCACCGTAGCTTACGGTGGAGCCTAAAACTAAAGTTTTGTTTTTATTGTTTTAAGCCTTCGGGTTTATTCAGTTATGTTATAATTTATTATAACTAATGTATTTCATAAAATATGAAATATAGGTGAAGTTTGGAGCACCGGAGGAGGATCAAGCCATATGAAGATTCGAACACGATCAAGAACGAAGCTTCCGCATTAAGTTTTGATTATATAAAAACTTATCATTGATAACATGTTAAATTGTTTAAAAATGTTGAAAAAGTTATAATAAATTTAAAATTTTAAGTGCCGCATATTCGCAATTACATGTTTAAATGCGAAATTTCTAATAGAAATTAAATAAAGTAAGATAGGGCCTTACACCCGGGCCCACCGGTGTATGGATTTGGATTGGAAATCCAGGGTGTGACATTCTCAATATAAGTTTTTTCGTGCTTAGCTACTTTGTCCGTCTCCGCTTTGGTTATCGCTTGGCTCGCCACAAACCCGTGGTCCCTTAGCCCAACGAGGGGAGACACACATGTCAAAGACATATGTATTTTTTATTTGTTGTCTTATACTATATGACACCTTCTCCTTCCCATCTTTCATCCACACTAAATGTAGTTTTCTCTTCATCACTTTCTCTCTCTAATTCATCTCTCTACACAACCATATATCACTAACCTCATGTTACGAGCTACAAACATCTTTAAAGGCTTGGACCTTCTACAGTTTCAACCTTAATTCTAATCCGTTTTGGATAATTTTTAGCCTAATTTGATTTATTTCTTGCCATTTACAAAGCCCTCTATCAATTTATATTGAAAAAGGGCAATTGCTTCTCAATTTGAAGAATCATATTCTAGAGTTCATACTAATTCGGGATATTTTAAGATTCTTAACTTTAAACAAATTAACCAACTTTTTGACATTATATTTCATACTATTTGGTGATTTAGTTATGGTTTTAGTCTTAGACATACTAATGATAATTTTTTCGAACACTTCAACCTTTTTACTTAAAATACATTATATTAGTGTTCTATAAGTGTTTTTGAACTTGATTGATGGTACAATGCATGTTTAGTTAATACCGTACGTTCTGATAACCGGCAACTACTTCGTTTAACGTGTTTTCGACCTGATAAGGCATCAATAAACCTATGTTATAGCCTATAGCTCATATTTAAGTAATTTCGTGCCTCTGGCATTGTTTATGGTACGTCCGTTCTTGTTTAACGTTTAATGCACTGTTAACCGGAAATCCTTCCGTTTAACCCGTTTTCTGTACACTAAGGCTCATATATCATCCTGTTAAGTATTCTTGTTCATATGTTAACTATAACGTGCCCTCGTATCATCCGAGGCATTATCGATATCGTTTTATGAATCGTGTAAGCCGTACATATCAATCAGGGTTTACCTGGTTTTGTCACAGTTGTCACAATTTCCTAGGCACAAGAGAACCTTGTGGTTGATATTTTGTAAACAGTCGGTTATACATATATTTGATCACCAATATATACTAAAATTTTTGTACGAATAAAGGGGTTTTTAACTCCATGTTTATGTAAAGTATATTTTATCCAACTATAAGTTGTGAATTTAGAAGATAAAAATGTTTGCCGCTGCATACTTATCAAAACATATACCAGCTGATGGTCGCACGCCTGGAGTGTAAAAACGAGGTATGACAAGTGTTTCGGAATCAACAAAGCACATGAGCCGAATGGATTCACCTTTAGTTTTGTTAAAAAGGGAATATAATTGAGGACGACTTTAGAAGAACAATGAATAATATATTTTTTTTTTACCTTAGATGGAATTAGCAGCGGAGTTAACTCATATACTTAAGCGGGTGTATTTACAAGGTTATTGTCTATCTATCGGCTAACATGATTAAAAAATGATCGTCTAGATAATCAATTAGGTCCAAATTGTTTCTCCTTAAAGGAAGCAACATACTCGTTGATCCCCAAGTTACCAATGAATTACATGCTTGGTTGACAAGCTCAAAGAGGCACGCGATGTTCTTCAGGCTAGATTTCGAGAATACATTTGATACCCTCAATTGGAACTGTATTCTTTCAATCATGAAGCAAATGGCCGAGTTAGTGGAACAAAAGTTGTCAGGCAAGACCGTCACTATTAATCAACGAGGCTGCGTCAAAGAAATTCCCTATTCAAAGAGGGGGTAAGACATGGTGCCCCTCTCTCCCATGTTAATTTAGTGGAAGCATTACACGTGGTTAGAAAAATGAGATCGGTTAACACGGTGTCAAAACCCCTAATAACAGTCTGAATTTAAAGCATCCTTTTATGTCGATGAACTCATATTAATAGGGGGAACCAATATAATCAAGTTTTCATCACCTTGCACGTATATTGAGATGTTTTCATTTGTAACAACGCGAAATTCAAAATTTGTTGAGTATGTTGGGACAAAATGTTGACATCAACAGAACTTGGCGACCTTTGGGTTGGTAGTATTAAAGATACGAACATTAATGTAATTGTAAACATTAAATTAGTGGGATATATAATTGGTCATCAAATATATACCCTTAAAAGTGAACAAATTTTGCAACGTGCAACAAAGTATGTTAAACAAGATAGTAGCATTAAAGGGAACTAATAACTAGTAAATAATAATATATAATTTACCTAAAAAGAAACTGTTCGTGATCCAAACTTCGAAGCATGTGCACGTGTTTGCAAATTTCTAAATCATTTCGTTACAGAATTGGGTTATTATTTTAATAATAGTTTTCTGATCATATATAATAATAATTACGCCTTGGTAACTCAAAAGTATCATTTATTTGTACCAAAATAAATCAGAAGTTCCGCAACTTATGGAGCTGCACCTGAAAAAAACACATTTATGTATTATTGGTCTATCACGTTATTTCTAAGGTGGTATTATTTAATGCATAAAAATCGACGGATTGTTAAAAACTGAAATTTTAAAAATTTAAACATTTTATTTTTAGATTTGAATATTCTAATATGGATTATCCAGCAGATTCCGATACTCATCATAGAGCTTCTCAAGCATTAAACTTTCATCTTTTGACATAACTAAATCGCAACCGTCCATTAAAAAAACCATCGTCTAGCTGAGCGTCGATCATGCTCGTATCTTCCATCTCAAACAAAGGCAACAAAAAGTCAAAGTCAGCATCTTCAAAGTCAAACGTAACACTCGACGATGCACCACCATCCTCAAAACCATCATTCTTGCTCATTGACAACGATGAAGAAGAAGAAGAACCGGAGTCAACAAGTTTGACTTCCATAGACTTCTGTTGACTCTTGGTTTCAACTTTCTGATCGTCCAACATTTTCTTCTTTTTTATTTTTTGTTTTTTGTTTTTTGGTTTGCCAGTGTTTTCAAGGGTTTTCCGGAGGTGAGCGTTCCAGTGGTTCTTGATTTCATTGTCTGTTCGTCCAGAGAGTTCGTTGGCAATGAGTGACCACCGGCTGCCGTGTAGAGCATGCAGCCGGATAATGATGTCATTCTCGTCGGAGGTGAAGTTTCCTCTCTTGATACCCGGCCGGAGATAGTTCATCCATCTCAACCTGCAACTCTTCCCACATCTAAGCAAACCTATGTCCACATAAACAATACTTAGTTACAGTACTGAAACGATATCGACCAAACAACATCGATACCAATTTATTATTCATTTTTATGTTTTAGGTATCTTTACTTTTTGGTATTTTCAATGATACCATATTTGGTTTGTGGTTTTACTTTTTACTCATTTTCGGTTTCAGTATTTTCAGTACTGGGAAGTCCTGAACAGAACAACATCCGTACTGATGTTACTATTCATTTTTATGGTTTTCGGTTTTCTTATTTTTGGTATTTTATACCGAACGACAGTTTCGGTAGGATACTCAGTTTGTGTTTTTACTTATTTTCGGTTTCAGTATTTTCAGTACTGAACCGATGCCGACAGAACAGTGTTGATATTGTTATTCGTTTTTTTATGATTTTCAGTTTCCTTATTTTTGGTATTTTACCGAAAGAAAATTTCGATAAGATACTGAGTTTGTGCTTTTACTAATTTTCGGTTTCAGTATTTTCGATGCACTAACATAACAAGTTAAATAGTGTACCAGCTTTGGAGGGTAATGCTCGCCATTGACCTTCACCATGAGTTTGAATGTGATCGATGAGGAGTTTGTCTTCGTCGGCCGACCAAGCGCCTCGGTGTAAACCGACCTTAGAACAGCACGGCGCTCTTCCCATTTCCGGCGTCGGGTGGTGGTGGTGGTGGCAGGCGGCTTAGATGAGGGAGGAGACAGTTGAGTGGGTTGCCGTTTGTTGTGATATCAAGACACCACGATTCCCTCATGGCCTTTTTAATACCTTTTCTGAATACTAGCACGTTTTTATTTTATGACATTGAATCATTGATCAAGTAAAAAATATAATATAATATTATAGTAATAGTATAATATTATTTTTTGGTTAATGTAAACAATTATTATTGTTCGATTACTGTTTCAATCCTTGTAATTTAGTCAAACATGTGGTTGCATTTTCTTCACGGCAATGACGAGGCATTAGTATATTATTTCTTTTATACAAAGGGCATTTCAGTCTTCTTATTTTCTTTTAACACTACTAGTTTTTTTTTTAACTTACTAAAACAGTTTCGTACTTCGATGTGGATGTGTAAATGAATTAAATTATTTATAGGCTACTTAAGAATGGTTTGTTTAAAGCTTAAATCAAACTGAGTTTGAACGGGCTCGACCCTAAAAGTAAACTTATTTAATGACCGAAATCAAGCTCTAACCGCCTTACAAGGCTATACAGACCCGTTATTTATATTATTTTATTTAATATAGTAAATATTATATATATTTATATAATAATAGTTTTTATTATAATATATAAATTTACAATGATTAATACATATTATGTTACACGTAGAGAATTCAATTTAAATAGAGTAAATTGCACAAAACATTCTTTATGTTTCCTCAAACTTGCAGGTTCCAGCCTTAATGTTTAAAACTTAAATATTCTTTTTTTTATAATTGAAGTGGGTGGAAGATCAACCAAAATGACGAATATACCCTCACACGTTATGCATGTGAGGGAACTTAACTGAAGAAAATAACGTGGTTAGCTGTAAAGGATTGAACCCGCAACAAAAATAAACTTAAAGGCTGTTTTTAGCAACTTTTAAACATTAAGGCTGGAACCTGCAAGTTTGAGGAAACATAAAGGATGTTTTGTGCAATTTACTCATTTAAATATTATACATAATCTGGATTGACTAATAAATAACAAATAAAATGTACTAAACTCATGCTTTAGAAGCAGATTTGAACCGAGCCAAACTCAACATTCAACTCTACTAACTAAAAACTCAAACCTAAAAAACTAGTCCCCTATATCATACTAATATATTAAGAATGAGCCAATGTCATATGTATTACATGTATGCTTTGCAACAAAAATATTGTATACACATGTATTATCTCAAAATTATTTTTTAAAGCTATTTGTTTTTTCTTTCACACACACCTCGTATCAAAATTATATATCTTAAAGCTATTTAGGGGGGCCACACACCTAGTATGGTTAGTCCAACTTCTATTAAATAGGAATGATTGAATGGTTTTAATTTGTAGGGGCTATCTTTTTATCAAACTCTATATCTTTGATTTTGAACCTATTTCTAGTCCAAAAGAATTAGGTGATCTTATATTCCTCTAGCATGTACTGAATCAAGCCTAGCTTGCTTAAAAACACCACATTATTACCAGTTTTTCATACAAAAACACAATCAAATGAACCAGATTTCTTTTGACATCATGAACACTCTTGTGAAGCTCCAATAGATCCTTGACAACGAAAGCATAGATAGGGGAGATGTTGCACCAATTAGATTGTTTGTCGAAATAATACAAGAGGTAAAGATGTGTTTAACTGTCTCTCTCATCTCTTCGCATGAGGGTAGGGTTAAAAAAGAACCGAACGTTTAGCGAACAGTTTGTTAACTGTTTGACAGAAAGTTCGTTTGTGTTCATTCGTTTAATAAATTAATGAACATGAACAAGGAATTATGTTCTTTTCGTTAAATGAATGAACATGAACAAAGCTTGCGTTTTTTTCATTTATGTTCATGAATGTTCGGAATCGCGTTTGCTTGTGTCCATTTACGTTCATAAGTGTTCGATAGTTCACTTGGGTTTTTAAATTTTATTTTCTTATTTAAATACCTCAAAGTTTCCACTAATTAAATACTTAATAAACATTAGTACATTTTATACTACATAGTATATTGCATAATATCTAATAATGTTTTTGTGACTTTTTAATTTAATATATATTAGTTTCGGTTAATGGACGTTTTTCTGTATTTGTTTGTGTTCATTATCTAAAATTAATAAACGAACACAAACATGTTTATATCCATGATGAAAGAATACAAACAAAAAATCTCGTTCAGTAAGCATTCATGAATAGTTTATAAACAATTCGTGAACACGTTTAGTTCCTTTACAAACGAATAAAGCCTTGATCATGTTCATTCGATTCGTTTACAACCCTATACGAGGGGCTTTCAAACGAATTAATTTGCACGTTCCTCCTCTGTAAAGCCTCTCTCATAGGTAGTTGACCCAACCCGGCTCTCCACCCAAAAATGTTTACTTTCAGAGGAAGCCAATGGTTACATGCGAAGGTAAAACTGTATTCGTAGACTCCTTGGCATTGAGCATGGCTCTAACTAATTTAAACCGAGAATCTACCATCAATTTCCCAGCCCACTTCCACTTAACCAATTCTCTCGATAAAAGAACTTGGCTATCAAGAGTTTGGCAGTGAACAAGCACTTGTGTTTCGCCCCCTAACAAAGCTTGTCTGCTCCAAGCCCAGACCCACTCTATTGAATCCCCTTATCTTCTTGTATATGTCCATCATCAAACATTCTTTATTGGATTCAAGCTAGAATAAGGACGAGGAGGCTGACGATAAAGCCTCTTGACCCATCCAATTATCAACCCTGATGTTAAAGTTATCCCCTAGGTCTCCCTTATCTGGCGTGATTAATGTAAGACCCATATTCTAATATGTAAAGTTTTTCATTTTAAAACCATAAAGCTTCGCTTTAAACCAACATTTCTTTGTTTTACAAAAGCAAAGTTAACACAAAGTGACGAATGATTTGGATCAAAATACTATTCCCCATTTTTAGTCTTGAAGAAACATAAACAAAAGCAGAAGCTAACAAGCATTCGGTTCTTAACGTGGTTTGATCTTCATCTGGTGCTTAAACTTAGAAGTTACCTACCATAAGATTTCTTTCAAACGATTAGTAATTAAGTTATTCGAACGAAATCGTTTAAAATCAAGAAACATAACAATTTTTGCTGAAACAGGGTGCCCCGGCGACACGCGGAGGATCCTGGTCTCTCCTCTTAGCATGGCGTAGGAGGCTAAGGGGCTGTTTGGCAACTTCTGAATGGTTAAGTGTTGAATCAGTAAGAGGTCTAAACTATTAAGTGCTGAAACCAATAAGAGGTCTGAACCATTAAGAACCAGTATAATGCTTAACCGTTCAGAAGCAAATGTCTGAGCAATTCAGATTAAAGGTTTTAACCATTCAGACTTAGTATAAATTTTAACCATTCAGACATGTGCTTGCGAAACAAAAAGTCTAAACCACTAATACTGAACCAGTAAAAAGCTTCTATTACTTGATAGAAGTGGAGAGCTTTTGATGTTGGTCCACCTTGAGTTCTGATTGCGGGGTATTATTTCTGTCTTTCATTTCTTGTTTTCTGTTTGGAGGTCTTTTTTGGTGGCTGTATTTTGGGTGGTGTGTTTGTCCAGTGGTTGGCTAGACTTCTTTTTTCATGAAATTTTGTTGATCATTAAAAAATACTAATACTAATGAAACAAAAAAAACTAGTATATAACAAATCATATAATTTAAAGTATGGAACGGTAACCATTATTAGAACGAGGTCTTTCTTAATTTATAAACCTTTTCAATAAAACAAAATAATTATAATAAACAATGAAGTTTATATTATAAGTTAGAGGCTGTTTTGTTTAGCTCTTAATAGTTCAGACTTCTTACTCGTTCAACACTTAATAGTTCAGACTGTTTGTTTCGCGAGCAGGTGACTGAATGATTCAGACATTTGCCTTTGATTGGTTAAGAATTATACTTAGTCTGAATGGTTAAGACCTCTTATCTGAATTGGCCAGATATTTGTCTCTAAACGGTTAAGCATTATACTGGTTTTTAATGGTTCAGACTTCTTACTGTTCAGCACTTAATAGTTCAGATCGCTTACTAGTTCAGCACTTACCCATTCAGAAGTTTCCAAACAATCCCTTAGTCTATAGGTACACTGCGGCGGCTATCTAATACCTTTCGGCTTTCACTCCAAAATAACATTATTATTCTGGTAAATGTTAATATAAACAAGTGTCAAGATTAAGTAATAATTTTTAACGTAGGCTCATTAAAAGTAATTATGGATTTATTTCATCATCACATGTACTCTTGTTTTCACCTTTTTAACTCGTGGTTCAAACTTACGAGCTCATTTAAAAGATCGAATCTTTTAAAAGTTTGAAAAATGCAACTTAATTAGTAATTTAGAATCTAGAAAAAAGTGAGTAAAATAGGACAATCTTCGGGATTATACTCGATGCATATTAGATATGCAACATTGCTGGTGTTTTTTTTACATTCGACTTCTCATATCATTAATATTATTCGTTTTGTCTTTGATGAGTTGTCTATTCAAAAACTCACGAATTTGTTTCTAGGTGCTATAGTGGAGACTTGGAGACTCGCTAGGACGTCATTATCATGGTACTACTTTCATCTGAGTAAGCCAATTTGAAGTTTCATCTGCTCTATAGCCAATAGCACAAAACATGTTGGTGATTTAAATGACAACATTTTTTATAAACCAAAAATCTTTTATGGCTATGACTGATGCGGGGTTTGCCTAGATGTTACAAAGGGCCATGCTAATCCCTTATTTATATCGTTACAATCAACCCGTTTGTGGACTCGTCATCCTCAATAATGTTTACTCAACCATCCTACTCATGTATGTGAGATTTGGCTAAAGGTGTCTTCGTGGAACACACCTGGGACTCACAATCCTTAATGAGGTTTGCCACACCATTCTAAACAGTACAAAAGTGGCTTTGATACCATTTGTTACATTCGGTCTTTCATACCACCAATCTGTCCACTTTGCCCCCAATTGGTTGCCCATTTAGAAATTCATGATTTTTTTTTT
>CAMTDV010000882.1:0-10091 GCA_947069175.1 Scalesia atractyloides | reverse complement strand
GCTTTTCTCATAATTTTATTTTTATTAAATTTAAAAATAAAAAAAAAATTTAAAATTTTTAAATTTTATTAATGATATAAGTAATTATATTTGTTTTTAAATTTTAATTAACATTGGGCAAAAAGGTTTAAACCCTTTAAAACCCTTTAACCCGCCCCCCAACCCCAAAACCCAAATCTTTTTTGTGGGGTTTGGTTCTCTTTTCCCAAACCCCCCTTAAAACCCCCCCGGGGTTTTAAATTTTTTCACCCTTTACCCCAAACCCCGGGTTTGAAACCTTTTTGGGGTTAAACCCTAACCTATTTGTCACCTCAATGAATCCTTTTTTTTTTAATTTTTTAATTAAAACTTTTTTAATCTTAATAAGGGCTTTTTAAATAACCTAAAAATGAGCCAAAAAGGCCAACTTATTTTGGTTTAAGGCTCGAATTTTTAAAAAAAAACAAAATTTGTTTTGTTTTTTATTATAATTTTTATAAAAAATTGAAGTATTTTTTATCATGTTTTTTTAAATTTTAAAATTTGTTTTACTTTTTTTTTACATGACCCAAACCCGAAAAAAACCCAAAAATTTTTTAAAATGTAGGATATGCAAATCCCAAAAAAAATTTTCATACCCCATGGAAAAAATTTGGTCTCCACTATTTATAACACAACGGGTTTACCCCGTGTGCGACAAAGAATTATGAATACGAAACCCTTTTAAAGGGAATGACTTTAGATATTTTTGTATTTTCAAAAAGCAATTGAAATTTACTTACCTGTTTTGTTGATTATATGAATTTTATTTGATTATCTTTTTTTTAAAAAATGGCCTGACCCAAACCTACTCCCCAAAAACCCCAAAAGAAATTTTTAAAGCCGGGCATGCATCCCTTAAAAAAATTCTCCATCTCTTAAAAAAAATTTTTTTGGGCATCCACTCTCGTTCACACTTTGTTTTCTAACACACTAGACCTTTAACTTCTAGAACATTACATACTAAACACTAATACAACTTTATAAAGGTGCACAAACCCGGTTTTTTTTAATAACCGGTTTCAGTTAGGAACCATTTTCGATTTCTCGTTTGTTGGAGCCGGTTATTGTTATAACCGATTCGGTTCCGGTTATTTGACAAAAAACCATACCCTATGTGCCTGGTTCCGGTAGGGTTCGGTTCCAGTTCTTAAGAAACCGGGTATTAAAGTACCCTATTTTCAGGTTTTTTATATCCTATTTCCGAGTTTTTTAGTTCTATATTTTCGGATTTTTTAATACTCGATTGCGTTTTTATTACCCTATTTTCTCATATTTTGTTTATTATTATTAAATATGCATTGTATAATGTAAGAAAACTAAAATAAATGCACTAATATAAACTTAAAAGAAAGATATTATAATCATGTATCAGGTATAGCGGGTATAATCGGTTCCGGTTTCGGTTCTTGTCTTGTTTCGGGTATTAACGGGAATGATCGGTTCTGCTCCAGGTATTGAGATCAATATGCATACCCTATCCGTACCATACATGTAGGGTCGGTTCCGATTTCAGGTATAGAATACCTGGGTATTACAAGAAACCGGTTACGGCTTTTTTTACCGGGTCTGGTTCCGAATACAGTTTTTTTTTTGGACCTCTACAACTTTAACCTATTTACATAAACAGCCCAATCCATTATGTTTAGACCCGCATGAATTAAGTAATTATAATCCAATAAAGGCTATTCAATAATATAATCCAATGACTATTCAATAAGGTGTATTACATTCCTAAGATTAAAAGTAATAGGAAGTCTTAGGCAGCTAACAGGAAAAGTTCTTTGAATGGACCTACATGATATCAATTTATGGGTATTTGATCGTAATGACATGTTGCTTTTAAATGCACTAACGACCCCTAATCGAGTGAGCTGTCCTAGAATTAAAGAAAATGTACGTGTTTGTAAATGCGAGCGTCCCACTATAGCTCTCCACCTTCCTTCTATGAGTATGGAATCACAGGCATCGAATCGGTATCGTACTGCAAAATACTGAAACCGAGAAAGCGGGTTAACTCTTAAACAAATATTTTTGCCGTTTGTGGAGGTATGGTACCGGTCTCCTTGAAAATACCGAAATCTTTGAAAAATAGCAAAACCGAAAGAACCCATATTCAAAATCTTTGAAAACTAATAACCGATATCAAATCAATCGGTAGGGTATTCTTTTGACACCGGGATTCATTGAGAGAAGCTCAACCTTATATATGACTACCCCAGATCCAACCATTCAGCTTTCAAGTCTGGCTTTCAGACTGCCATAGTCCCAATATTGTAATAGTCCATCCACCAGTTAATGCCTCTTAACACAAATATATTGCAAGTTTATCATTTAAACTTCTTGCAAATTTAATTTTTATATTTTACACATTGCCATGCATCGTCTCTGCACAAGTGATCTTTAAATTTCAGCTGAGACCATAATAGTCCATAAGTTAATTTAGAGGTGCGCAAACAAAATCGCATATTAAACCTTACAAAAAGAACCCCGAAACCGAGTATTGAAAAACCCGGTTATTCACTACCTAGCTCTACCATCGGGTATATATATGGCTCCATACCTATGGTTTGAAACTGGTTCCAATCCAACCTAGTTATACCTGACCTGAATTGACCTGAACTGGTCAAAATCCAAAAGAAAAACCCAGAACCGGAACCAAAAACCTCTTCACGTTCGCTGCATACCCATAAATGGTTTGAACCCGGGACCAGGCATGGCCCAATACCAATTTATGCACCTCTATCTATATTAAGCATGAATGGAATGTAGGATCCAGCATGGGCCGTGTTTTTGTGTGAAGTACGTTGGGTCTCTTATAGTTGGGTCGGGTTGGGTTGGGTAGGGTTAGGGGCTTCAGTCCATAGCAAAAGGGTATGTTAATCTTGTCTTGGTCTTAATCTGGTCCCTTAGAATTATCACTCGATAACACGCTTCTCTTTTGTTCAAATCACAACATATAATCCCCTTTTTCGTTTTGAAAAACCAAAGTCAGTTGTTGAAATCAAAGTCGGTTGTTGAAAGCCAGGACAACCCCTACTTATACATCTCAATCCGATATGATCTTACGTCCCTTAATTAATAAATTAAATAAGTTAAAATTTCAAATATGTTTTTTTAAACTGTCAACGAATACTATACAAGTCCGGTCACTCGGGCAGATTCATTGCTGAAAGGCCACCCACGCCCTATGTACACGAACAACACTACTGACCAGGCCTGCTCACCATTCAAGAGGAAACCCACCGTCTGAAAGCCCACTTTGGTAAAATCTTTGACCCACCTGAAGCAAATTACACCAAGTAGACCTCCAACCCATGACCTCCACATTGGAAGGTCATGGGGTACCTCCTCGGCTTCTCCCGAAGCAATACTCATTGGCTTTCAAATATGTATTCAACTGATCGAATAACTCGTAACATCTTCAATTAATCAACTTAGTTTTGTAAATGGAATACTTATGAATGGTCTTAGAACTATTGCTACCATGTTAAAAAAATTTAGCCTTATAATTTTCAAGAATATAAATTACAACACATGTAACTAAAAAAGACTGCAAGAATAGGACTTTCAATCGTGATTTTGTTAAGATAAGCACAATTATGCTTAATATAATTATTCACAACTTTACTACCAACTACATTGTATAAAGTTTTTGCATGAGAATATAGAAAATGTATGTGAAACAGTCATACTCTTTTACGGCAAATCAATATATAGGGCTTACTTTTTAACAGGGCGTCGTATTCTTCTTGAAAATAATTATCGTAATATTAGAGAATATTTTTATTAAGTGAACATGTTTTACTAACATCCGGTATCTATACCAACCAATAGTCGTTAATTTTAACATTCAGTTACAACTATCGAATATTAATTGTTTTACCACAATAAGCTGATATTATTTTTATCCTGGTATGTTAAATCGTCAAGTTTCCTCTCATCTACAGTTAGGATCGAAAGGGAGTTGTGATAGTTGGATTTCTATTGGGTAATACATTTTCATGATTATAAAAGTAATTATTGCTGAAGTCGGTTGGAATATTACTCCTTTTAAGGTTATAAAATAGAATATCACTACAAAAGGCATACTACATTGTATAAAGTTTTTGCATGAGAATATAGAAAATGTATGTGAAACAGTCATACTCTTTTACGGCAAATCAATATATAGGGGCTTACTTTTTAACAGGGCGTCGTATTCTTCTTGAAAAATAATTATCGTAATATTAGAGAATATTTTTATTAAGTGAACATGTTTTACTAACATCCGGTATCTATACCAACCAATAGTCGTTAATTTTAACATTCAGTTACAACTATCGAATATTAATTGTTTTACCACAATAAGCTGATATTATTTTTATCCTGGTATGTTAAATCGTCAAGTTTTCCTCTCATCTACAGTTAGGATCGAAAGGGAGTTTGTGATAGTTGGATTTCTATTGGGTAATACATTTTCATGATTATAAAAGTAATTAATTGCTGAAGTCGGTTGGAATATTACTCCTTTTAAGGTTATAAAATAGAATATCACTACAAAAGGCATACATTCCACTGTGGATGTATAACATTAATGTTGTGTCACAAAAACGATATAAACATTTGTCTTTTATTATTTTATTATTTTATGATGGACATCATGGGATCAACTAGGCTTGTCTGGTCACTTTTGAGTCACTACAATATAACGGAACTTTTTTTTAAGTATTAATGTGTTTTTCTAAAAGATGTGACTGAACCTCCTAGCTCTGGTCACTAATAAAGAAAACTTTATGGTAATCTTTGACTAAGTCTGTAAATGAATCGAACGAACACGAATAGAATTATTTTCGGGTTCGTTCATTTAGCTTTCATCGAACACGAACAAAAACATATAATCAAACACGTTTTTTTTTGTTCATGTTCACTTATTTAAGAAAATTGACGTGTTCGTATTCGTTTATGTTCGTTCGTTCATTTAAAAACCTAAGCAAACAAAATTTCAAATGGCAAGTTGGCTCACCTTGTGAGAGACATCAAGCAAGGTCCACTACCTGTCAAGTAAGAAGGTGACAAAGGAACAAACAAGCGACAACGAGATATGAACATGGTGTACGCCAACAAAGGAAAAGGAATAAAACGTAATATTGGCACACTAGAACCTTGGATGGTGGTAGACATGACTGTAGAGCCATGCTTAGTCCATCTTAACCTTACCACTGATCCCCTTATTATCACAGCCGCGGTAGGCGATTATCATATGAGAAGAATATTGCTAGACATCGGGAGTTCAGAAGACATCATATACGAACAATGTTACAATCACATGCACTCGGATGATAAAAAGCTCTCGGAACTTGTAGACGCCCCAATCTAAGGATTTTACCGGAGAAAAGGTAGACCCAAACATCAAAAGACTACATATGAAATTTTGTTCAACATCAAACCATTGATCTCATTTTTCAAAGTTTTTAGTTGCCCATACTTATTTTAAATCCTAAAGAATCAATTTCAAAATTTATAGCCAAAATAGACTATGGTTATTTTTTGAGATACTCTTCTATAGTCAAGGCCTACGAAGTGTTTAACACAAGGACCATAACTATGGAAGAGGTTTAAGAAAAGGTTGGGCATTTTGTAAAGAAGAAAGAGGTGTGGGGTGATTGGTTCTCAATGGTAGAGTATTGGAAGGGGTAAACCCTTCCACTCGAAAGGCTAGCCTGGATTCGAATACAGGGCGTACCTCTACACCTGAATACTATGTAGTGTTCAACGCGATCAATGAGAAATTTGGTATAACCATCTCAGATATAGGAGGAAGATGGCGTCCTTTCGGTTGAACTAGCGGAACTTTGGCTTGGGACGAAAAGAAAATTATTGACGAAATCTCACTCCTTGGCGGGATAAAGTTACAGGGTCTGGATAATGAAAGAGATGGGGGTTGGGATTACCTAGAAGATCTAGATGCTAATTCTAGTTCAAGTGTAAGGAGTCGGAGATGAAGTCAGAGGAACTCGGTAATCACTTGTTATCGAGGTTAATTCTGATGAGTTTCAAGGGTTGGAAGAAGGGGAGTGGAAATGATGAAGCGGAAGCATGGGGAATCATCGTCAATGACTTCTAATAATTAATAACATCTAGACTCAGAATGTTGTAAATATTTCCCCAAGCCCAGGAAGAGGCCTAGATCGGAAGACCCATTTTCATTAGATGGGATTTTGGGCTTGAATAATAACAAGATATACTCTAGGGAGGTCCGAAGTGGGTCTGCTAGTCCTAGCGAAAACAGGGAAAGGGGATTTAACTTGAATAACAGTCCATCTTCTAAAGGTGAACCTTCTGCTAGAGTCTAAGGAACTTGTTAGGTCCTAGAAGTGTGAGACTGAAGCATCAAATATACGCAACAGTCTATGGTAGTTAACTGGGATTAATTGGGTTAGTTTGTATCAGGTTTGGACCTTGAATAGGTCACTTGGGCATGCCATAGGCCATGTGGGCCAGGCAAGCCCAAGGGAAGCCCATGAGTGGCATGGGCAAACCCTAGGTATAAATAGAATATTATGTCATTCCTAGGGTTAGAACTTAGAAAGACTTTTGAGAATTCTCTAGAGAGTTGTAATCAAATAACTTGTATCAGATATCTTTTGGTGTATGCAAGTTGAATTTATTCAAAGTTGTTCTTCTTTCTAATCATTATTTCCGCTACTGATTAGGATAGTGATACCTGTTTGATCCATTTACGGGACTTACAAGTGGTATCAGAGCCTGTTGAACCTGTTTTCTAGGCTCAGATATGATATTACACGATTTTGTTCGGTTCCTGCTGAAGAACACGAAGAACACAAAGAAGATTCAAGCATTTCAGATCAAAATTCAAGGATTTCGGATTTTCTGGTTACATTTCAGACAGATTTCGGATCATTCTGCTGCATTTCGGATTGATTTCGGATTATTTTTCTGTATTTTCGGATTAAAATCTTGAATTTCAGATTGATTTTGGATTATTCTGTTGAATTTTGGATCCGAATTCGTTGAAGATCATCCATTCCGGATTACTGTTCCGGATTGTCACTGTTGTTGTGTATCTGATAGCATTCCGGATTACTGTTCTGGATTCTCATTGTTGCTGTGTATCCGATAGCATTCCGGATTACTGTTCCGGATTCTCATTCCGGACTGAAACAGTGCATCGGATTCCATCTCGGATACTATTCCGAATCACCATCTCGGATTAGCATCTCGGATCACTGTTTGAAATTCAATCTCGATTGTTAATCCGAGTTACTGTTCCGAATTTGGTACTGTTCCGAGTTGCACCCACAAAGGTGGAAAGTTAACCAGCTGACGTAACCGGAGTTAAACGTTTTCATGCCAGAATTTGATCCACAGACAATCTTAACAAACCGGTTGAACGGTTAGACTCGTGTGATTTTTAGGGCAAAATCACTATCGGACGTTATATATCATTGGAATCGTATCGTCGAGACGAGTCTAACGGTACATTTTGGTAAACACAGTTTTTGACATTTTTTATCGTGTTTACCGGTCCGGTTTTGATTATCCGAAGATGTTTGCAGCCCAAGCTTAGCACTCGAACATAGCTCTCAGTCCAGCACAAAATCAAAACCCGAGCCTACGGGATGAAGTGAAGGAAAAGCTGAATGAGTTTATTAGAGACTACAATGTTGATCCGGTTGCTAACTATGTGATGCGTTTGCTTGAATGTGGGAGGCGTAAAGAGGAAGTAAGAAATGCGATGGATAGCTTCTTGAGTGATGATAAAGACTCCTTTGTTTCTTGGTTGTGGGATCATTTACAATCAAACCAAGATCTCAAAGATCTATATGCAAAATCAACTGAGTCTATTTCTGAAGAAGTATCTGAGCAGAAACCTTAAGCCCAGCAAGTAGCAATCAGCAGCCCAGCACCCCAAACTCGACCTCAAGCCCAAACTAACGCTGACAAATCAGGCTCGCCCATTGAGACAGTCAACTATCTTTTGTGCACTGAACCTTGCAGGAACAGGGTTGCTCAACTTAGGGCTCTTAATTCCAAAATGACCGATGAATACAACAATGCAATGGTTCAGTGCATCAACCTTCGAGAAAGCAACAAGTTACTCAAAGAAAAGGTTGAAGCTCAAAAGAAAGACATAGCTCAGCTCCACCAGAACGTAAATCAACAGAAATGTGATTACAAAACCAGATTAGAATCAAAAACCATGGAATGTGACTTCGTAAGAGTTGAGCTGGGACTTCTTACTGGAAAGTATCAACAAAACGAAGTTAACATAAAGAAGTTTGATACAACCAGCAAGCTTATTCAAGACGTGTGCAATGTGCAGCTGGCATATAAGAGGAACAAAGGGAAGGGTTTGGGATTCAATCAGGTTGTCCCACCGTATAATCACAACTACACAACAATGCCTGAAACCGACGAAGATATTGAGAAAGCATAGCATATGGTGTACGGCAAACCCAGTGATTATACACCAGATGTACGGGAACCAGCTGGTGCTGTTAACTCTTCAAATGAGTCAGCTGATGAAGAGAGAGCTGACGTGAACGAGGCTCCGAGTGCGCAAACTGAACAATCTGAACCTTCTGCTTCTGATGAAAAGGTTCAGAGCAAGCTAAAAGAGCAAAAACAAGCAAATCGGAGACGAAGAAAGCAGAAGTCCAAACTTCAAGGACAATCAAGCTCTCCAAAATCATCAGTGGGCAGCAATAGCCCTCAAAAGGCTGGTGTTGTAAAAAATGCTTTTGTTAACCCGGTCTTTAATGGCAAATGCAAAAAATATGTTTTTGACCGTAGCAAAGCTTTTGGAAAGGTTGGGAAGATTTCTGAACAAGACTTGCAGTCTAAACAAAAGAAGAATCTAAAGAAATCTCCACAACAAAAGAAGGCCCTTGCAAACGACAAGTACAGACATCCAAATTCATCCTCGTCTGCAAGAAATGTGCAAGGATATCAAGCGCAGAAGTGATCAGTTCATCCTTCAAGGCCTGCAAGAGCGAATCAGGCTGATCAGAATGCTTTACATGTGAAGAGACAAACGTGCTTCAATTGCGGCATTCCTGGTCACATCGCTCGAAACTGCACACATAGTCCCTATGTTCCGTATCATGTTAAAAATCAAAAGGTTACACCTAAGGATAACTATCATTCTAAGCCGATGAAGGTTTCATCATCTAAGGCAATGAAGAATGTGAATCCCAAGGTTAAACCATCTGATGGGGACTGAATGCTGCCAAAAACAAATGCAAGGCTGTTCAAAAACAAAAATCTTTTTCTAAAATGACTAAACCTAAAACAGCCAAAGTTGCTCAATCAAAGGCAACAACCGCGTCTTTTAAACCGAAACAGATTCGGAAACCCAAATCCAAAGCGGCAAAAACATCACTAATCCTTGAAACAAAAGGGGATTTGTGTCTGAAAGAAGTGTCTTATTTTGATGCTTCAGGGAAACCAGGACCACGATGGCCTGGGTCCCACTGTCTTACTAATCTCCTTATTTTTCAGGAACAACCAAGGAGGAGCTGTTGACAATCCTTGGAATGTTGGTAGCGGTTGTTCCAGGGATAGGAAGGATAACATCTCACTGTTGCAAAAAGGTTCAAATTTTTACGATTGTGATGTTTCCTTGGAGGAGATGAGGTAAGAAAAGATCAGCGAAAAGGTACAAATTTGAATTTCGTGCTTTAATTTTGAAATTGATTACTTTTTAATCTAATGACGGAACGGTTAAGCAAAAAACAAAAAATATTTTCCTTTTCCTTTTGTTTAAATCTGTGTGCATATGTTTTCTTTATTAGGTAAATTTGTGCATAAAGTATGATGCACAATTTTAGGGGGGAAGAGGGCGATATATGTATATATGTATAGTTTGAGGGGGAGAAAATTAGAAAAATACAAAAACATTATTTGAAAAACAGAAAAATACCAAAATAAAAAGTCTTGGGAAATGAGAAGAACATTCATGATAAAGGGCATGACTGACACATGTAAGGTGTCATAGCTGAAAAGATTAGGATCTAATGTGATATGTCGGTAGGCTTACGCTCAAAGTGATTAAAAGATGCTAAGTGATA